>MU182280.1:176655-247267 GCA_016904865.1 Pissodes strobi | reverse complement strand
GAAAAGAAGTGTCTCGAAATCTTCAGTATTTTGCCCTTAAGTTGCCGCTCTGTAACCGTTGGATCCTGCGCTCAATATTGCCGCCAAAACTACCGATAATAACCGCAATTTCGTTTAAATTTACATGTGGTCCAAATTGCAGGTTATATTATTGCTCCACGATATACTTTCCCATGAGATTCCACGCAAATCTGAAATCAGCTTACCGTGCCTACGTCATCTATACGAATTGTGGACAAGGTGGTGAAGGCATATTTATATATTAAGTTTTCGTAAAATTAATACATACCAAAATATAGCTAGATAAATCATCGCATTGCAACCGAATTGTCACAATGATTTGTTCCCAAAATATAGAACGACGTAAGGCCAAAACTGGCTTGCAACATACTTATATTAAACTCAAACATTGTTGTATGTATTAATGACTTTTAATTCAAAGTACTTACAAATCCCAAACTATATTCAATCGGGAAACCGTAGAACATTCCTTCCTTTCAATGAATGCCAGGAAACTTTTTAACAAAGTCAGAGAAAATGAGACAAAGACCAGGCTTCATCAAGTGTATAATTGCTCCTCCATCCAAAATCTTGGCTTGGGCATTGGAACATTCTGCTGCAGATTTAGACGAGCAAGCGGAGACATTGACTCAAAACCTCGGACTTAGCTGTATACCTCGTATTGCCATTTGTGCTTGAGAATGCTGGTGAAAATTCGGGGCTCTCGTGGCTGAAGAACTCGTCGAAATTAGCCGGGCGCTTTCTACTGATTGCAACGTACAATCTATTGAACAGATCATTTGTAGTTTTAAATGCTTTAATTTGGCTCTTTGCTCTTATTGTTGTCCTTTGGAACTGGAGAATCGCTAAAAATTAGTAGCTTATTTCGTTTAATAGGCTCAAGGATTAACACAGTTCCTTGCTCAAACTTTAAGCACTGGTCTCACCATAGAGTTTCCACAGTCATGACAGCCTGCTTAGAGGTTTTAGAGGAGCACTTACGATTATTCAAATTGAATAAATGATCGGTTTCCTCGGCAGAAGAATTTCCTAGTAAGACGAAATTACGTTAAAATAATAATAAATACATCGATTATTATGTTTTATTTATATATTAGTTTCTGCGTCTAGAGGGTAGGCAAACTGCCACCACGCGGACGGCAGTTATATTCCAGAATACTTTCCGTATTATTTGTGAGTGACATTCATCCATAGAAAGGGTCGGGTGTGCTCGTTTAGCGGTGTTCTCAAATTTGTGCCTGGCAGGAATGCAACCCGTTATACCGCTGCTCTCCCATGATTGCAAACTTGGTTCCACTTCTTAAAAGTGAGGTATGGGTATGCACTACCACTGTGTCAAATCTCAGTGCTCTACTCAAAAATGCAAGGTTGGTCCCAATATCGCTGATTAACCGCCGTACTATAGGGGCAATAATTATATTTCTCAAGACGAAGATCACACAGAATATTTGATCGGTATAACACAACTTCAGGTGGCTAAGCCACAGGCATCAGCACAAGCGACTTAATTTTTCTGTGTGCTGAAATTAAAAAGTTCGATGAAGCTGAAATATCGTCAGACGCCGTAATATCAAGTAAATACACAATACTCGAAAGTGATTTAGGTCATTTTGTTAATAAACCATTAAGATGTAACTGTGTAAAAAAAAATGTTAAAAATTGAGCATTCAAGTAAAATTAGGGATGAAATAAAAGAAGCTGGGCGTATAAAGAAAAGTATACTAGATTTTGAGTTGAGTTGGTGTTCTTACCTATTAGGTTACATTATGTGTTATCAGAAGTGAATTTTAGTTCCAAAGCTTTACAAAAAGAAACAATTGCTTTGGACGAAGCTAGTTCTGTTTTACTAAGAACAAAAAGCAATGTGGGAAAACTACCGTCAACGCTATAATAAGCTTCTAAAAGAAGCACGAACAACTGCTTTGAAATGGTATATTCCAGCTAATTTTAAGAGTAGGCGACAAGTTATATTAAAAAAAGTATCTGATGAATTAACTTTAGATCATCGTTTTGATTCCAGGGAACATTTTTGAAGTGAAAACTTCTTTAAGTGCGCTCTGCACTTTTTTTTTGTAGGGGTGGAATGAGGCCGAGCCGTCACGTAACGCCGTCACATAACGTAACGTAAGGCTGCATGTCCCCGTATAGGTATAGGGCTGAAATTTTCAGGGGATGTAGCCGGGGTAAAAAGAAGATCCTGGACGAAAAGGGGACCCCGTACCCCACCCCGTTTGGCCAAGGGAGGGTGCCACATGGGGGGCCACCTTAGACCATACGGTGGGGACCGGGGCTCTAATTTAAGGGGGGATTTGGGGGTAATTCTACAACGAAGGCTCGGATCGAAATTCTGACAAAAGATGACCCCTCTTGTTGAAGTTTTCACTTCTATCGTGTGGTTTAAGCACACAAAAAATTTTAATTTTTTTAAATTGGTGTTTTTATCAGCTATTGACATTATACAGTATCAGTTAAAACTAGATTTACAGGGTTAACCCTTAAGCAGGCGCGAGGGGGTCAATTTGACCCCCAGGCTGGTAAATTTTGTGATACCTCTTACATTTTGTATAAATAAATAATGGACATTTTAGTACCTGCCTAAAACTGCACAAGCTATATATTCATTACAAAAAATCCATCATTTATTTCAAAATTTTCAATTTTTTTTTTAAATTGTGTTTTTTAGATAGATTAATAAAGAGATGACAAAATACATTGCGTAACAGTATTCTTTCAAGGATAAAAAAATTTAGAAAATATAATTATTTATTATTTATTATTATTTATTTATCTCTAGGAGTCATTTGTACCCCCGCGCGACTACTTGCGTTATAAAAATAAGCGCGCCTACTTAAGGGTTAAATAAGATAAGTGATATCTTTTTGTTTTTGCAACCTAAAAAACTCATAAAGGCAACAAAGTCTAAAATCCTTAAAAGCTACAATCAACAAAAATATTCCCAAATCATATTGCAAAATTTCTCTTTTACAATTTATAAAAACAGAGTTAAATCAAGAAATGAGTGCAAAAAAAATGTTCATTTGAACAAATTTACATTGCCTTATTATTATTTTTTACCATGCCGATTATATCTGTGTCAGCTGAAGAATCTTTTAGTAAACTATTTAAGGAATCAAATAGGGCATGCAATCGATTTAAATATTTATCTTTAATTTCCGTCGAAAGTGAAGCTCCCAACAAATTAGATCTTAAATATGCATATGAATTTGCAGTGTGTAAAACGGGAAAAAATCGTTTTAGATTTTAATAAGTTTAGTCGAGTGTTGGTTTAAACTTCTTAAATTTCATTAATATATCCAACTTCGTTAATAACTATTGCTTGGTTAAGATTTAAAGTTATTTTAGAGTTTTGCCTTTTTTGATAAAAAGAAATATTTTGATGTTATATGTAAAATAAATAAAAAAATTAAAGCTGGTTGTTTAATTTTTATTTAGTATTTGTGATTTGTGACGGAAAGGGGGGGCCTACTTATGTATTTTGCGTTGGGGCCAAAACATTTTAGTTACGCCACTGTTAATAGCCCAATGAATGGCTGTTAATTCTTTTAAAATTGTTGGCTTATGAGATTCTCCTTTTGTAAAAGTGCGAGAAGCATATGCAATAGGAAGTTCATTGCCACACATTCGATGCATTCGTAACCAATATAAATTCCTTGGAGAAGTCAGGGTATTGTAAAATCTCAAAATAAATGAATTTTGCTATTCCTCCAACCAATCAATCCTAGCATTTTTCTTCGTTAACTTATTCAGTGGATATGTAATGGTAGCAAAATTGGGAACAAAGCGTCGATACCCTTACAAGACATTTTCACGGCAAATGTTCCTAGGATTTGGCCCGCTTCATCCCGCCCCCAGCAAACCTATCAGGCAGTCGCGACAGACGGTAATAACGCACCCGTACGTTGTACAACTGGAAACACCTAGAACGTTGCTTTACATGGGCTCCTTTGTCTGGCGCACTGCATTACTGTGGAACTCACTCCCAGGAGATCTGTTTTCCCGAATTGCAACCTACAACTATTAAAGAAGCGTGTCAATCAACATCTTCGCACACACCGCTCGTCGAGTGCCATAGGATCTCCCTTTAGTGTGTGTGCCACTGCCATAAAAAAAGTCGCAGAGGGTATAGAAAAGACAGTTTTAAAATTTGATGGGATAACTGGTAGTAAGTATCATTATTCGTATGATTTTATCTACTTTTTCGTCCTTCATTCCGTGAAATTATTTTATTACGAGAGCATAACAAAAAATTTGCTATTTCTGTCAAGCCAGATTTAAACTGTCGTATCTCCGCAAATAATTCACGAAATTGTATGATATCAGAAATAGCAGAACCCACACTGCATAGTGTCATGAAGTTTGGTCTAGAAACACCAAACCAGATTTAGTTTAAAATAATTTCCAGTCATTAATTAAGCAAGAAAAATATTGAAGAATTCTTATTGAAACATTAACTATGGTTTTCGATAAATTGATTAACACAGGATTACACTCTCCGATATGTAGCTTGTTGAAAATTATTTAATATGAAAAATATATAGAATTATATTAATTTATCGAACTATCTAAGCAAAGAAAAATACAATTTCAAACTGAAAGTTACTTTCATTTGATTTTCTCATTTTCCCCCATTGCAGAGCTTTGGCATCATCGTCTCGTTAGTATTCGACAAGAAGATTGCGATCCTGGTTAAAAATAAAACGTAGTTGAATGCGTTCTTGAAATCAGAAACTTTTGCGAAAGTACGCCTTTTAGTCGCCCATTCAGACGAACGAATTCCTGAATAGTGCCGTCTCATTCTCGAGATTAAAATGCGCATTTTGGAAAGTTAGTGCAGTTTGAAGAGCATTCGAAGTTGCTAGGTGACTTCGTGTGGCTTGGCTGCTTTCCTCTCGGTAAAGTTTTGAAATAAGCACAAAGAATCCTTGAGAAAATATGTCCCCGTCAGCATAAAACAAAACAGATATTTCTGCCTCGTTGAAATATTTTATCGTAAATTAAGCATTATCAGTCAAAGAGAAATATTAGTTGTATTGCGGAAATAGCCCCGTTTCAATTGACGTGTAGATGCAATTATTAAATCGTTGGATCATAAATGTGTATTAGGCTACATTAAAGAATTGCTAATTTGGTATTTACATACGAAATTACGTGAAGATTTGCGGAGAAAAAAGCACAATTTATTATCTCTGCAAGTGCAGGTGATTGAAGTCTATCAAAATTCTGATTCTGAACGGATTTGGCGATGTGCCATAGATGGAACTTCCATCCGAACCTTCATGATTTATTCGCATTAAAAATCGATGGGGAACATTAATAAGGTTGTGTAAAACTCACCAACTACTTGTATGTGGTTTCCAACAAACGCTTAAAAAATATTAGAGACTCACACGCAAAATACTACCGAAGATCACCGACGCGACGTGACGTTCTACCAGGCCCAGATGAGATTGAATATAGCGAGTGATACGTTGTTGAATATGACTATCACTAAAACGGAGAGTAACCACAACACTGTTCCAAGGCAACCATGGATGATCCCCCGAAATCCCTTCTTTCAAAAAACAACGAATTACGCTCAAAGCCTCGAACTTAAATGCAAAATTCCAATCTGTTAAATATGATGACTTAACAAGGCAGATTCCGAGACTTTGCAGACTTGGTAAAAACAGATACGTTCAGGAAACATGCAGGGAAATAAAATATCGTGCAAACAGCCACTCTTGTAGCGACCTATTTCAGAAAGTCAGACTTCTTACCCGGAAATTTCAACCAAAAAATTTGGCAGTTAAAGACACTCAAGGAAAATTAGTCACTGATGTGGACCAGGTGACTGGAGTTTGGCAACAGTACTATATGGACTTTTATGCAAGCCATGAATATGCTCAGGATCCTGAAAATTCTTTCATTCAACGTGAGTCAGATATCTAAAGTGCACGCTGCCATAAACCAATAAAGCTCCTGGAAGCTCCCCTGGAATACTGAGTTCTATGGGACCGTAAGGGTTGATGGTGTCTCCTTGGCTGTGATGGAGGATGTGGATGACTGGTTTATGGCCGGAAGATAGGAAAACGTCAATCTTTATTCCGCTTTATAAAAAAGGCCCGACCAAAAACTGTGATAACTATAGCCAGCAAGGTCTTCTCGTATGTTCTTCGGGCACTTTTGGAGCACTATCTCCTGTGGCAGATATCCCCTGAACAAACTGGATTCATGAGCGGCAGTGGCACTAGGGAGCACATTCTGAATGTTAGGAAGATCATTGGAAAGTCGAGGGACTACATTCTTACATATTTATGCTTTGTCTTTACCCCCAATCGTTCGACAATGTAAAAGAGGACAAACTTTGTAATATTGTAGTGTCAATAGAAACCACCTTGTGTTCCTTATACGAGGATCATGTGCTAATAGCTCTGCACGTTTAATAGTTGAGAAGTACCTGTCTGAGGAGTGTGTCACATGCTAAGGTGTGAAAGAGGGGTATGTTCTCTTGCCGCTCCTTTTTAATATCTACAGCGAGTTTATTATGAGACAGGTACTAGATAATTAGCATGATGGTGTAAATATCGGTGGAAGAAAAGTATCTAACTTGAGATTTGCTGATTATATGTACGACGCTGATTGCTTCCTCTCAGGCAGAAATGCTTAGTCAACAACGACATCACCAAACAAACAAAAACTAATCTGGTTGGCGCTCTGATCTTCTCAGTCACCTTATATACCTCTAAAGCTTCGACCATTAGAGAAACAGAGAGCCGAATCGATGCTTTTGAGATGTAAACCTGGAAACACATAGAAGAAATTTACAAAAAATGCGCACGCTAAAATCATTGTCCTGAATCATCTACTCTCGAATTCTTATTTTTTTGGAAACATCAATCGACGTGAGTTAATGGAAATGCTTATTGTTTATTGTACATACAAGATGAGCCTGAAGGAAGTAGACGACGTGGGCGATCACAGAACCGTAGGGTTGATGTAACCAGGAACTTTAGATGTTACTTTCCATAGGCGCATCACTTGTCCTCAAATAGAGACAGATGGCGTGGTCAGGAGAGCTATTCAAAACATTGAAGCTCATTAATATGGGTCGCAACGCATCTACAAAGATGCAATGTACCAGCACATTGCTGTTTTAAAATTACATTTGTTGTTACTGCTTGATTTCCGACCTTACTTAAACTCTAGAGGTACACCAATTATATTTGATTTCTAACTTTATTTAAGAAATTGTTGATTTGGTCAGCTTCTCCGTGTTGCTTCTAAGATATTAAAAGGACAGTCATACTCTAATTACAAGTCTCAAGGCTGAAATTAAATTCCTCAAGATACATAAATAGTCTAGACATGTTTTTCGTCGCCACTTTAAAAACAGATTTAAGTTTCAATGTCAGAAAAGAAAGTATGTTAGCGCGAGATCTGAATGATTTTAATATAAATTAATTTATGGATTGTATTTTGCAGACTATGCTAAGTTTGATAATTATTCCGCACTTCTTAAGGGGTTATTTAAAAAAAAAGTCAAACAATGTATGAAATGTTCGGTCTTGATTCGATTAGTTGTATTTGCTCATCTGAAAACGCATTTTAAAGTAGAGTTTTTTTACCAAGATTGAATAATTAGTCGAATATGCAACGAATTTATTGGACTCATTTCAAATTTATACATAGTGATTATAAAATGAACATAATTTATTAATACTTAGTCGAATAATTTTATGAAATTGTCCCAGATCATTACCTCTTACAACTAGGCCTGACGGCTTCGGCGTGACGTCATCCAAAGTGGTCTTAACTTATTTACAGGCGTATATTAAAATGTGTAATTTCTTTTAAAATTTTACAGTTAAGTAGACATTTTAGATGCAAAAATCAGGAAAAAATATAACACAAACTTATTTTTTGTAAATTTAACTTTTTTATATGTAGTTTGAAACGTAGTTGGCCTAATACAACACAATACCTCCTACAATCTGATATTACTTTAAGCACTACTATTATGACTGATAATGTGTATTACTCATTTTTTTAAATCAAAAATTAAATTGCTGTTTACTTACCTTTTTCTACATACATAAATAATCCTTAAGGGCTTCCGGTTAAAACAAGGCTGCGAGTCATGAACTCAGCCTTTAGACGTGCCTCACTCGATTTTTGTTAAAGGAAAACGAAATTTCAAAGCAAAAACCTTTGAATATCCAGTTTATCAAAATAGAATCTATTTTGATAAACTGAAACTAGATACCACCAATAGATAGGTGGTAAAATGTCACTATAAGTATAAAGGTGTCATAATAGGTAATAGTAATGTCAAATTTGGTAGTGTGTTTTCTCCTCGGTTTTCTCCATCCAAAGAACCTTGCAATCTTCAAATATTTATGATAAAACACGAAAGCTTTATACAGGTTTCAGATTTTACATTTTTGTGTTATATTGGGTATATTACTCGGTATATTATTGGGGTCTAATTTTTATTTATTAAAAGTCTCCAGTTTCCTTTTTTTCTTTTTACCCAAAATATTATGATTATGTTTAGAACAATAATTACTAAGAAGTGTATTTGAAATGCTGCTAAGAAAAATTTTTAAAACATCAATTTTTGGGTGATTTTTACAATTTTCAAAAGGAGTCAAAAGGCTGTTTTGATTTAGTTAGTTTAACAACAGCTCACAAAGAAACGACTATTTATTGTAAATATCTAAAAATGTGCCTTCGAACTCATTAATCAGTTTTTTAAATATAATATAGGCAGTTGAAATTACGTCCACTACTTGTTCACGAGAATATAAAAGAGCCTCACTACATAAGAAATGAATTAAATTGTAAGAATCTTCTACAAGGGTTATTTAAAGTTAAATTTCCTTAGCAAAATTTAATTGCAATTTAATGCTTAATTTTTTAAAAACAATATGACAGCAATAACCGCTTAAATAAGTGATTACTGGCATTTCAGATGCTCTGAATGCTCTTGTGAATGTGGCAAGTTATTAACAAAACTTTTCAGAGCCTCTATAATAAAAGGATCAAATATTTTGAGAGCTAATTTAACATTTTGCCTTTCTATGGATGATAGAAAAAGTGCCTTTAAACTAAGAGAATACCCATGTTTTAATATTTTGTCTCGTTCTAGTTCATGAAATTTTTCGACCACTGAAAACTAAGCGCATGTTTTTTGGCCTGTCTCAAAATCGGGATAGAAAAATGCTTGCTCAGGTTTAGTTAGCCAGTGGTTAAAAATACATTTTAGTAGATTAACAGGGTCAAAAAGGTAAAATAATGTTTTACATCAATATGGGGATCTGTTAAGAATCTATTACAAATAGATTTAACAGTGTTAGGATGAGGAGCATGATTACGCAGTTATTTATAGGAACGAGTGCATATAGCAAACATTGCATTACTGCCTTTATGAGGCATAATTACATTAAATATCACTTACCCCAAAATTAGCTAACAGGAACAAAATTTATAAACTTGCTGTACAGGGTGTCCCAAATTCCAGCCTCATCATTGGGATCTCGGAAACTAGAAGAGATACGAGGTCGGTTAAATGGAGGCAAAGTTGTTCAATTTGATGCTGATCAAAATGCCATCTTAAAAATTTAAAAATTCCGAATACTTACGAAGAGTTTTGGAAAAAACCGAATATTCGCGATTTCATTTTAATTTTTTTATGACTCTATTTGAATAGATATAACAAAATACATTTCACATTCTCATTGCTACTTTTTCTGTTCTACAAGATGGTATCATCAGATTTTCAAACCGACGTTTCGTCTTTGAGCTGCCATCATCAACTTTGTTTTTTTAAATACGGCCCTGGATTTTTTATTACGGATTTTAAGAGCATCTAAAGTTCTAAAACCAATGATGTATTGCGCTTATTCGAAAAATTCATATTAATTTAATTTTCCATAAGACCTCATGTGTTAGAGAGAGACAGAAAACATATTTTTGGTAAGATTTTACCAGGAAATCAATAAAATGATTTTTTCGAATAAGTGTGATACATAATTGGTTTTGGGACATTAGAAGCTCTTAAAGTCCCTAATAAAAAATCCAGGGCCGTATTTAAAAAAACAAAGTTGATTATGGCAGCTCAGAGACGAAACGTCGGTTTGAAAATCTGATAACACCATCTTGTAGAGCAGAAAAAGTAGCAATGAGAATGTGAAATTTATTTTGTTATGTCTATTCAAATAGAGTCATAAAAAAATAAAAATGAAATCGCGAATATTCGCTTTTTTCTAAATATCTTCGGAAGTATTCGGAATTTTTTAACTTTTGAGGTGGCATTTTGATCAGCATCAAATTGCGCAACTTTGCCTCCATTAAACCTAACTCGTATCTCTTCTAGTTTCCGAGATCCCAATGATGAGGCTCGAATTTGGGACACCCTGTACACAATGAACTGGCCGGCGAGCACAAAATCAATCCCACTCTTATTACACGAAAGCCACAGGTCTTTAAGTCCAAACATTTTGGAAAGCTAAAAACATGAACTTTAGGTCCTTTCGGGTAGTTTCCACCGCAGCCTGGTGCACAGCATTTGGACGGCATTGTTCACATAAATTTAAAGACACTAAAGTATTATAAAGAAATTTACCGAAAGTCAATTGAAAATCGAAGAACAATATTAGGAATCTGAAATGGAACTAAATATTTATAAAAAAAAATAGGTTATTGGTTAGCAACGTTTATTTTCTTAAAGGTTTTGATTCCGTTATGCTTCATTTGCCGGTTTTTATATATTTACTTTTTGGATATTAAATATTTTATAGTATAGTTATAATTAATATAACTATACTATAATATACCAAAGCAAACTTTTACATTATGTATCTAACATATTGTTAATTGTAACCCAAGACAAATATTTTACGTCTCTTTATGGCAAACTACAGTGAGAAGTAGTCCAAATTGTCATAAAGCGCCCAATCTGGTTGCACTGAATACAGAATATATCGAAGACGGCGAGATGGAAATTGACATTCCAGTTGCCCAGCGTGGCAATCAAGGTTAAATACGGAAGTAGGCGCGATAAAATAATCAATACTTTTACTGGGCTCCTCTTGGCTCCTCTGAATGCTTTTCTTATGGCAAAAAAGTATTGACCTCTTAAGGTGACGTCACAGCTAATTTTAATATTAGCTAGTTGGCCTAGTTGTAGGAAGTAATGCCCAAATACTCTTTGCACCAATAGCATTGCCTTGCTAAAATTAAAGCACTGGGGGGGGGGGGGGATTGCTGGCTAAATACAAAGACGAAATCGCTGAATTCAGGCAGTAACAATTAACTGACGAGTTCACCCCATCTGATATTTGATTTTCTTGTAAATTTAGTCGATCTTTAAATATGTTAACAGATCATCAACTTCTCGATTAGGGCTCCTTTAGAAATCAGAACAGTAAGAGAGTAAGAGGTTGAGAATTAACGTGCACCATGTCTATATTATGTGTCAACAGCACTCAAATTTCTTAGCTTTGACCTGCCACTATTTTCATTTATACACTTAGGTGTAATTTGCAACAAGCGAATATTTGGTATAATTTGAAATCTCATTTTTTATTTTAGTCCAATTTTCATAAATTTTAGGCAAACTAAAGATAAAGTGACTGATTTCAAATTTCATATATTAAGTATTTTGTTAAATGCTGGCGTTTTGGTCATTATACAGTGTTAATTAAGAGCTTGTTATATAACCCTAATTTTAAAACACCCTGTGGATTATTCCTTAACTTAATTTTTTTGAAATATCAAAATACCAACTACCTTTCCTACTTTTTATTTTTTGGTTCATGTCTTGCGTGCATTAGTTCATTTTTATATACAATGTCCCATTAAAAAAATACTTGAATAATTTTCCCACAGTTTCTGAAATAACGGACATTTGGTATTGCACTAATGCAATGCCAAATGTACCTACTGGCGCGGCGCGGGCGACGCGGCGATAACTGCGAAAGCGATAGTAGCTCGGCGTAGGTGATTTTTTATTTGTTTTTGAGAACGTTTTAGTATTTTTGGGCTGTTACTACTATCTATTTTGAAAATGTACAATCACTAAGCAACAAATACATTATCTTATTTTGGCTCAGAAAAACAAGTTAATTAATTAATATTCTGGGTTGAAAGCTTAGATATAGTAAAAACAAGGCTTAAAATGCGTTTGTGTTAAAATGATACCTACCTACCCAAGTATAATATTATAAAAACTAAAAATTAATATATACCTTTTATTTTTTGAAAATATTGAGCAAGCCATTATAAGAAGCGTTTTATACTCCCTACCACAAACACATACTGAAAAAAAATCACTGAATTATTCATCCTGTTCTATGCTTTTTACAGTTAAATCAGTTGAAATAACTTTCTGGTTACCTATCTTAAGAAAGTCATATTCAATGGAAACGTCATTAATATTATATTATATTTATTAAATACCACACATATGAAAAAGCACCCCTTTATTAATGTACGTTGTAATACTTAAGCCACAACGTTACAGGTAGACGAAATACTCATTTTGGATGAAATGTACCTTACTTTCAGCTACTAAGGAAATGCAAGTATCACAAGTGATTTTTTTGAAATTTTGGAGGCGGCATATCCTGAGCTATATCTCAGCTGACTCATCAATCTCATACTCAATATTCTGTGGAGATTAAAAATTGAAATTTGTCACATCGGTGTTTCGAGGCACAGTCCAGTCCAGGTCACATTCCTGGTAACAATTATTATTATCACTCTGCTATTCAACCTCTGAAAGCGAAAATGTAGTTCAGCAGAATTTTAATAGCTATTCATGTATCCGGGACGACAAGTGAAGCTTTAAGATATGAGTAAATTTTTACAGCAGAGGCGCAGCCGAAGCCGTAAAAACTTACGAGTACCTTAAAGCCACTTTTCGTCCGTGGTACATACAAAATTTCATACTGAGTTGAAAATATTTAAAAACGTAAATAATCCTTAATATTTTTGCGACTTTTCGCTAATAATAATTGATGGAAAAGTGAATTGCTAATAAGTAGGCTAAATAACCATAATCTCCTAGCAACGGTTTAAAATAAATATTTTTTCAGAAAAAAAAGTTATTTGTCGCGTTTTTTGTTTTATCCTCATTCAGTTGTGAAAATGAATATAAATTGTATACCTCAAGCTGTTCTTGAGGAAGAAGCACCAGTAAAAATTAATTTGCTGCCAAAAAATCTAGAAGTCAATATGAAAAAGAATATTTGCAGTTTAATGAGTGGAAAAAGAATAAAAATGTTACTGTTGTCAACGAAGATGTTATCTTAGCTTACTTTTCTATACAGATAATTTCAAAGTTATGAAAATTTATTCATGTAAATAGTGCTGATTTATCTTTCATTAATAGTCGAAAACGTTGAAATCTTCTTCACTCTGGTCCAAGTTTTCAATGTTACATTCGACATTACGTGCCAAGGAGGATCTGGACATTGGAAAATTTCATAAATTAAAGGCCTTTTTAAAAAGAGAATCTGTAGGATATGAAGCAAAAAATCGCCTATACTGACAAAAGAAGAGATTTATAAATTCATGACGGAGGCCCCGAATGAAACCTACCTTCTGATGAAGGTAATTCATATTATTAATTTCTTTTAGTTTTGAAGCAGTTTCTTAATTTTTGCATTATTCTATAGGTTGTCATTTTATTTGGGATTTGCGGAGCCTGCAAGAGAGAGGAACTTTGCAATATTTGCATTAATGATATTCAGGACAAAGGTGATGTCATTATTGTAACAATACCAGACACAAAAACCAATCACAAGACATTCTTCACAATAACTGACGATATGACTGGTGAAAGTCCTCTTCAGCTGTATAGAAAGTACAAAACATTACGCCCGTTACACATAAGTCATGATAAGTTTTTTATTTATTATAAGGCGTACAAATGCACGTGTTGGAGTGCACACTTTGGCAAAAATACCTTAAAAAAAAGCCGAATACTTGAAGTTGCCAAATGCAGAGGCTTACACAGGGCACTGCTTTAGGCGCAGTTCAGAAACTCTTTTAGCTGATGCTGGCGCTGATCTAGTAAGTATTAAAAGACATGGAGGCTGGAAAAGTTCAAAAGTGGCCGAGGGCTATTTGGAATATTCACTAGAAAATAAAAAGGAATGCACTAAACTGATTCTGCAGTGCAAACAACACAAAGTTCAAGCTATTGCATCCTCTTTGCACAAATATCCTTGCCTTGTTAAAATTAAAGCAGCAGTGGGGGGATTGCTGGCTAAATTTTAAGACGAAATCGCTGAATGAACCTATATTTCGACTAAGTTGTATGGATATGGTAGGTGATAACAAATGACTGACGAGTTCACCCTATCTAATATTGGATTTTCTTGTAAATCTTCGTTAAATATGTCAACAGAAGGCAGTAGGAGGTTGAGAAATAACGTGCACCAGGTCTATATTATGTGTCAACAGCATTCAAAGTTATTAGCTCTGACCTGCCGCTATCTTAATTTATACACTCAGGTGTAATTTGCAACAAGTGAATATTTGGTATAATTTGAAATCTCATAATTTTTTCATTCAACTGCAGTTGAGGCAGATTTAAATCACGAAGAATTATTGTCTGGAAAGGAAATGGATATATCTTCCTTTTTAAATGCAGGGATGGTTGTTAAACAAGTTTCTGGTTGTACGTTTAATTTC
Source organism: Pissodes strobi (assembly GCA_016904865.1). NCBI lineage: Eukaryota > Metazoa > Arthropoda > Insecta > Coleoptera > Curculionidae > Pissodes > Pissodes strobi. The sequence continues at coordinate 232,546 of MU182280.1, read as the reverse complement.
TATAATGCTAATAAGTAGAGGAATATATTGTGTTCTGAATTTAATTAAATAATAGATTTATTATGTCTTTTTAGATTCACTGTTGGATCCATTGATTGCATGCTACCTTTTTCGAATCTTTATGGAATTTTAAACAAAGGTGTGTTGGATCCACTGGTGAATTTTAAAACCCTCCCATGCACATTCTACCAACATTAGTGGAGTGAAGTTTTTGAAGAATGAGAGGTTGGACTTCCATCTGCTGACTTTTTGTTGTATTGTTTAACTAAAGTCGGTAGTTTGTGTTTTATTTCATAGTTTTATTTAACGTAATAATGTAACGATGTTATGGATCCATCGATGAATTTAAAAACTTTCCTATGCATATTCTACCAACTTTAGTGGAGTCAAGTTTCTGAAAATTGAGAGGTTGGACTTCCATCTATGATTTTTTGTTGTGTTGTGTAACTAAAGTCGGTAGTTTGTGTTCTATTCAATAGTTTTATTTAACGTAACAGTGTTTATTTCACTATGCTGCTTCAAGTTCGTTGTAAGAAAATATATTTCTATCAAAATTGGTGTAGTAAAGTTGTTGAAAAATAGTTAACTGGATTACTACTAACTGACTCTTTCTTATTTTGTGTAACTAAGTTCGGTAATTTGTGTTTTATTTAACGTAATGTTTTAATGTCACTGCTGCTTTTTCAAGTTCGTTGTAAGAAAACATATTTTTGCCAAGTTTAGTAAACTAAAGTTGTTTGTACTACCAACAACTGACTACTTATTATTTTGAGCAACTAAAGTCGGTAGTTTGTGTTTTATTTAAGGTAATATCTTTTTTTTGTTTAAATAAAAGTTAATGTATTTAGTAAATAATCATATCAGTAGGGAACAAAACAGTCAAGCTTTGTTTCCATTTAATATATCTAAGCAGAAATAGGAAAAACAATATTCTATATTTATTAAAAATTACAATTTTCAGTGACTAAATTTTAAGTGTTTCTGGAATTCTTCTGCTACCTTCTCCCTTTTTAATGGTGAATAGTTTGGACGAATGGCATTTATTAAATGTCTATGTTTAATCAAATATATATAATATTTGGAGATTATTTCGTTTACTTTTTGTCCACGGAACAGTCTGTATTTTACGGAATTTTCAAGTAAATGTTGCTGGATAATAGAAAACAAGTTCTTCTCCTTTAAATCACTACCACATTGTTCAATGAGATTCCCTAAGAGAACCATGGTACGATGATGTGTTTTAATATCGGATACTTCTTTACATAAAGAGCACACATTGTAATTATCAAAACGGTTCATTTTGAAAAATAAAAATTAAACTTTTTTACTTGCGAAACTCAATATATTGACGTTTTAAGCCGTCAAAGGTTTGTTCTAGCAGCGATTTAAACCCAAACCAAACCAAATCCAAGCCATCCGGAGTTTGCGCATAGCGATTTAAGTGTCGCTTATATTGCAATGCGCAAACTCCGGATGGCTTGGTTTTGGTTTGAAATCGCTGCTAGAACAAACCTAATAATTTCATGACTTCCTATTAAAAAAATCAGTGTCATGTCACACTTCTGATGTGTCAAAAAATATCCACAACAATAGGGTTGCCATGGAAATTTATTTTAAAGTCCTAGGACTTTTGCAGTATTTTAGTGTCCTAGTAATTTAAAATTCAATTTTTCGTCCTAAAAATTATCCAAAAAATTCATTATTATTAAACAGTATGAAATAAATTTATTTACGTCATATATTCCTGTAATAGGCTTATTATACCACTGATATCTCTTAATATTTGCTTTTAACAAACTAGTTTCATTTACTATGTCCCGCCAGCCTCTTATTATTTCTAGAAAATCTGCTGTGTCTTTAATATCAAATTCTATTAAAGAGGAAACCGTGGCATGTATTGTCCGCGAAATAAACTTTTTGACGCTCACGGTTATTTTAAAAACTGTTTTATAACTAAGTTAAAAAGCTTATTAACTAACATTCTCTTTTCTTTGTCGTGCACAAATTTAATTTTTGCAAATTTTGCATATTTAATATTACTAAAATTGTCAAAATCAGGAAACACAATAATTGTTGGTTCAGGTTCTTTAGATTCCGCCAATTATTGATTATATTTTTGAATAAATATACAAAATCAAAGCTTATAAAAATTTTACAGTTAGGATTTTCCGGATTTGGAAAAATAAATAAATTGTTTGCTAAATTTGTAAATAATGAACGATTGAGGGAACAAGTAAATGTCTTAGATCATTACATCGACAGCGAAGGGACAGTCCTAGATTGGACGCAGTCTACAGGCCTGACAGCGACAGGCATAGACATTTAGTAAATAACACTAGAAAAGCCTATAACCAACAAAAAATGTCAATTCGGAAAATCCTTCAAGGGCATTGTGTGTTTCGGAGCTGAATAATGGCAGAGGTTCTTCTTCCCATATACATGTCTTAAAGGATGGCAATTTGCTGTGGAACCTGTATTTAATGCAAATAAAGTTAACAACTTCTTCGTGGAAACCCCTAGAAATATATTAAATAGTATATTAGGAGGTAGAGGAAATGGTTACTCTCATACCTCAGTCAGCGGCCTGGATTTTCAAATAGTATGACTGTTCGACCATTTAGTGAAAATTAAACTTTAAGCATAATCAGGAACAAAATAAAAAAATAAGACGTGCAGTGGACCTGATCCAGTGCCTTTGAACGTATTTAAAAATAAATTTGAAAACTGTATTGGACCTGTAACAACTCTCATTAATAATTCGTTTGAAGCTGGAATTTTTCCGGATCCTCTGAAGCTCTGTAAGGTGACTGTAAAGGTAATCCCATGTTGCTAGAAAATTATCGGCCGATTGCTCTGACCTCATGTTTTTCTAAGATCTTTGAATATGCAATGCTTGACAGGTTGCTCTCTTATCTATCTCGAAATAATATATTAACAATAGGACAACATCCCACAGATCTACCACATCGTCTGTGTTGTCCTTTCTCACTGAGATTATAGAGAGTCTTGAGGCGGGCGTTCGCCTGTGTCGGACATAATGCCCTTCTTTATAGAATGGAGTCGTACGGTAGAAGAGGTGTGGTTTTGGACTGGTTCTCATCTTATTTGTGTGTGCGTAGGCAATATGTTGAGATAAGAGGTAGTACTGAAGATTCATCGGGCGTTGCTCGATCAAATATTCTTGATTTCTCGATGGGTGTGCCGCAGAGCTCTGTTTTGGGTCCTGTCTTGTTTATTCTGTTTGTTAATCCTTTACCCGTATACCAAGTACATAGCAGTTTAAGAATGTATGCTGATGACCCGTCTGCTATCGTCAGAGTACTATTGAAATTGCGGCTAATAGAGCATTGCAAGGATTAAATGAATAGTTTACTCTTAACGGACTCTTTCTAAATACTAAAAAGAGTAATTATATGGTATTTTGTACTAGTCAAACACGGTTAAACCTAAATTTGGAGTTGTACTTCTCCAATAATAATCTCAAATGCGAAAATTCCATATAATTTCTTGGTCTTCAGTTAGAGGATATTCTCTCATGAAAATTTCATTGTACAAACTTATCCTTAAAGTTAAATAGTTTTTGTTATGTTCTCACAAACCTTAGGTTGGTAATGAGTTTCCAGCAACTTATAAGCATTTATCATGCATTTGTCCACTCTCGGATCCTGTTGGCGTCCAGTTTTGGGGCACGTCGCTTCATGCTGTGAAGGGATAGTTTTTGGGGAGATTTGAAAAGTAGTGAAAGTGCCTTAGCAATTTGTGATAACCTTGAAAGAATTACCTTATAAATATCAGAAAAAATACCTAAATAAAAGACAACGCGCTCACATAAACTTTATTAATAAAATGGTGACGTCACTATGCCAAATAAACTTAATTTGAGCGTCGTGACACTCATAATTCATCTACGTCACATCTAAAATAGTGACGCCAAGCAATTTAGTGTTAATTGGGCCTAGTGCCGCCATCTTAATGAATCTACGTCACAACAACAGTAATAACTTAAATTAAACATCAAAATCAAGTAAATCATTAAATAATTAAACATTTAATAAACGCAGGCTAGGTCAGTTTAGCTATTGCATAAAATCTAAGCACATATTGGTTCGAATCACGCGCCGAGGTACGGCCAAGTACCATATATACAAGGCACTTAGGAGGTTAAAATATAAATAAGAAAAATATATAGTGAAATATAGAAAATATATAGTGAAACATAGCATAATATAGCCCGAGGATAAGATAAATATATAAATAAACACTTAGGATGTTAATATACTGAATATAGCATAATAAAATAATAAACATAATATAATAGGACATTGAAGGATTTATGTAGAAAAATGAAATTAGAAGAATGAATTAGGTGAATATTAGCGAGAAGAATAGTAAACTATGTATGCAAGTTAAATAGGCGAGGCAAATGTGAAGATACATACAGTAAAGCACAAGTAAATGTCAGTTGCCATTAAAATTGTGTATTGAAAGTATATACAGGAGGAATATATGTGTATACGAGGAAGTATTATAAAGTAAAATGTTCTCCGGCCTAAATAAAAACTGCGACGACTGAGTATCTAAACGAGTCATAGCAAAACATTTAGGCTTGGAAAAGTTGAGCATATAGAGACTGAAGTAGCTACGCTGACGTATAAGGAAGTTGAAGCAAATATTGTTGTACCCGCGAAGCTCAAGGGCAAAGTACCCAGGTGAAATGTTACATAAGCAAGAAATGTTTATGTAAAGCATGAAAAATATAGAAGAAGATGTTTTTGAGAAGAAGCGCACATAGTGAGGAAATATATAAGCAAAATATGTTTATATAATGTGTGAGAGCATACGTGGATATATAAATAATAATATAATGTTTCTCTGTCCTACACAATTTACATAAAGCTAGTCACGTAATGAGGCATAGATACATAGCATAACATAGTTACAATGTCCTATATTTTTGACATAAAGCTAGCATAGATATACATAGCGTGCCTATATACATTTAAAGTAAACCTTAAGTAAGAAAAACTTAAGATATGGAAAGTAAATATACGAAACATAGAATAAAATAAATATATGGGAAAATGTATACACAAGCGATACCAAGAAGTTTATTGAAAAGCAGTAAGAAAGTGTAAATAATGTATATATAACCTTACCTTGAGAATAGGCTGCATGGATCCCAGTCCGGGACCAGTCAGGAGCCATTAGAAAGCACCAATCGAGTCCATACAGGACTTAGCCACTCGAAGAATCACTAGTAGAAGTTCAGAAGTTGCCCTGTTCTTCGACTAGGGATTACTAGAAGATAAAAAAAAGTTTAAGAATTTATAATATGGAATACCTGCAGCAGTAGACAACAAATTTGGTAATGTAAAAAATAATTGAATAATAACAAACCTTAGATCAAATCTTGCCAAGTATCTAATATTGCCAACAATCATATTCATGAGACTTATATTTGATTGTATTCTTTAGCCCATCCAATGCCAACACACGATGAAGCAAATCAAGTCGACGCCATTTTACCACGCCTTTCAAGGAACAAAGAACCGAGCCTACGAGACTACGAACTACGGCAGACAGCATTGCAAAAGAAGACCGCTACAAGCACCACCTACCAGGCTTTGCGTAAACAAGCAGTCCGCAACACAAAAGCAAACTACTTAAAGCGAACGTCCGACAGCGCACGAATCTGCAAACAATGACATATCCACGGAAGCGTAACGTATAGTTTTCGTTTATTAAATTAATTTACATCATGGTTACGGTAATAATAGAAATGTAATTTTAATATCATTATTATAAAGTGACACGAGATCGCATTGCAAGCCAATAACTTGAGAAAATAATAAGATTCGTAAAGACATATGATATGTTGCAAAGATACTTCATTACTTTAAACAAAGCTAGCATGTTGAATTGAGTCAGCAAATAAAATAAATTGAGTGATTCGCCATACCAATGTCAACAAGGTTTGGATAGGTCAAGAAATATAACTGAGTCAATAAACTGTTATAATGCTGTTAGCAAATATTTTATACATAGACTGGACAGTCTATATACTATATAGTTTTGATAAATTTGTAAATAATGGATTTAAGAGTAAGAAGTAAAGAACAATGGTTAAATAGAATATAGACAAGACCGGCTTTTTTTTATATTATTATAGCAAGAAATAAGTTTAACATACCGTAATATTGTTAATATAGAATAGGTAATTTATTTTAAGACAGGGTCGCAATGAGTTGCTTTTTAATGCCAAAGGTAAAATTCATTATCTTTATATATAAGCCCGATTTAACCAACTATTCCCAAAACTAACCGATATAAAGATAATGAATTAATGTCACCTCTGTTGAGATGGACGCATCTAAATAGAGAAGATATCATATGAAAGGCAATTTATTGTCCATAGACATAAAAACCTAGTTGTAAAAATGGCATTATAAGCCAGTATAAAAATATGTTCTCAAAATGGATAGGTTTGCACTAGATATAAGGTATAATAGATCAATAAGGTTAAAGAAATCAAATCGAGAGAGTTTTTATAATATATAAAAAAAACAGAACCGTATTTAAATAATACGTTTGTCTCGTAGTTGCTTTATTAACACAATGAATCTTAAGACGTAAAACGTTATTGGCCATAGAAGCAAATAAATTTTGAAATAATACATCTCTAGCCGGGTTTATCAAATTATGATTTTGTTAATAAGACAACTAAAAACGTCACAAATAAGGAAACATAAAATAAGATTATAACATTGTTAGTATAACTTGTAAAACTATTTTTCTTTTGTTACCTATAACTAGCACAAAGAGCGAGGCAAACCACACAAGAACTTACGACTACATGAAATGGAAATGGGTGGATCTAAGCCAGAACAAGTCCACTGACGAAATATATAATAAATTATAATAAAATTAGGTGCAATACAGTATGTCTTCTCGAATTGAGGTCGGTTCTCTCCCTTTTAAAGCAAATAAGTCAGGTTAAAACGTTGGGGACCAACGTTATCAGGGAGGGAGAATGTGTGAACTAATTAAAAGCATTAATTAAATATCACCCTGTCGTAAGTTTGAACTTGAACTTGAAAAATATTATATAAACATTCACTGTTAATTATAAACAACTTGAGCGGTCGACCGGGGCGACTTTAATCCTTATTGATGCAGCCATCAGCATTTTGTAACATATAAATACGCAGGCAAACGCCAAGTTAATCAGGCTTTCGGGTCTCTCAAACCGCTCAGTCTAGTTGCGAGGCAGTACACAGGTACGTCTACTTCTAGCTGTTCTATCCCACAACCCCCATAACTGAGAACACTTATGTACAGGTATAAGGTTGTCAGGTCATTACCTAACCTGGGTGAACGTATGCATAGGTATACGGCATTCGGGGGCTACTAAAAGTATAGAGAGAGTCGAATTTATGAAGTATCAGAACTTCTAGTAAAGGGATAGTTTTTGGGGAGTTTTAAAAAGTAGTGAAAGTGCCTTAGCAATTTGTGATAACCTTAAAAGACTTACCTTATAAATATCAGAACAATTACCTAAATAAAAGACAACCCGCTCACATAAACTTTATTAATAAAATAGTGACGTCGCTTGTTAGACAAACTTTGAACTAAGCCTCCCTCGAGAAGACATGCATTTCATATTAATTGGGTATAGTGTAAACTCTTAATTCATCTATAATATTAAACACGCCTTTATTAGTATACAGTCTAACCGTTGTTAAGTTTGTTTGTAATAAACTTGTTATGTTTTTATCAATGTGTCTCCTTTATTATCTCTTCTCAACTTGACGTAGTGCGTTCCTAAATCTGAGTTACTCTCCTACACGCTAAGTAAGGCGTGGCGTCACAGATAAAAAATACAATTCGTGACAATATTGTAAGTATCTTTTGGGGGGTAAATTCAATTAATCTCGCAGTAGGTCATAAGCAGAAGGAGGAAGCTTATACAACATAAAATACATTACTCTTGTTGATGGTGAGTAATATTTCTGTTTCATTACAAGTAAATTTACCTGATCGATCAAAAGTAATATTCTGTAAAAGAAATTATTATCTTCTGCATTTAAATTATTGGATTGGCTATCATCTTCTAAAGTCTCAAAATTAAGTAAGCTTAGGGCTTTGTTTAAATAATCCATGCTTGTCTTTAGAAAATCATATACCATGAGCGTTACTGACTCGAAATGTTTAGCACAAACTACGAAATATTTAGTGGGCGACCAATAAGCTCTTGGAATGGCTTAGAGCCACTGAACTGTCAGGTTTTTATGTTTTATGAAGTGAATAACTGATTCATTCTCTTTCCCTGCTTTTAAAGCACTAGGCTAATTTGAACTACACCCAGAAATACAGCATGGACTTGGCACGTTGTTAAATAAATAAACAAACAAACAAAATGTAAAAATAGGGTACCAACTTACCACATTTCTAAACTTATGCAACTACATATATTTTTCACTAATTTTAAATCTTATTCACTTATTTATACCTACAAATCGGCTATAAGATAAAATAAACAACACTATCAATAAATTAACTGGACACAGAATGTTCACATTATTTCACCAGCGAGAGCCACAAAAAATGAAAATCATCAAAAATACTATTTGGGGTCATTAGAGTAAGGTAAACAACCGCGGCTAGTTGCCCGGCTTCATTTGATTTGTCACTTTTTTTAGTGATATTAGAGAGAATCCGCTCCAAAAATAGTTACTAACACTTCGTAGAGGTTCTTGGCAATCACTTCACGCTAAGTTTTTGTAAAATATGAACCAAAACCTGGTAAAAAATGCAATTTAATTAGGAGAACCAAAAATAAACAACCTGTTGTCCGTAAATTTCCATACCAGACGTGCCAAATGTGACGTGACTAACGTATCTTCATCCAGCGTTGCCGTTGTTTGTATTTCGCGGCTGGGACTTGGAGGTCGCGGGGGCAATACACTGTATATTAATAATTTTTAATGTAGTTCGTAAACTATCCTTATTTAAATACGTTTTGTTTATTTTCAGCAACGATACTGCTCTGCTGTATTCAGTTCCTGTGGTATTATTTCTTATAATTCTTCCAATTGTTGTTTATATGGACAACATTAATGCTAGGGTAAGTATACATAAGCCTACGTTTTACTATGCATTTGCATTGCAGACATTATATGGAGCTGTAATTGGCAAAATATTTTGCCCTTAATCAACGGAATTAAGCTCAAGATTTTCTCAATCTTAAAAAAGCTAATAGGAAAGATACAAAATGTACATCTTATCTTCGTCTAGGCTTTCATTTTATTTTATTATGTATGAAACATTGCAAATCTCTTTGTCTAAATTGTTTTCTTATTTTTATCTTCGTTATATTTAATAAAAATATTTATTGCAGCATTTCCAGAAAAGGGTCTTCACAGTGTCAAGGCAAATCCATAAAAACCGAAACGTCGCTCAAATTTTCTGCGTGTCTATGGCTGTCTGCATTTATATATTAGTTATGTTACGAGGCGTAAGTATGATGAAAGACCTGAGATTTATTTCATTTTAATATTATATTTTCATAGATTTCTTATTCAAAATATATCCCCTAAGCAGAAGGTGAAACATTTTCATTCGGTTCTTGCAAAGGTCGGTAAAAACTGATAATTCTCAGATTTATGACAGGTTAATATTGACCATCTATGTGTCAAGTTTTGAGATATTTATATGATTTTTGGAATATATGCTGTTGCTGACTTCAAATATTATAGTTATCTGCGTTTAAATCAAACTCGAGGGGGGTTTCAGTAGTGAATTTGTGTACACTAGAATACTACTTTTGACAGTAATTACCTCCAAATGACCACTCATTTCCTCTGTTACCCCTAAATACCTCAGGAATTACCACTCAATACCACTAATTTCCACTAATTACCACTAATTATCACTTAAATTACGAAATTTCCACTACCAAGAATTAAAGTTAGTTTTAAAATGATGCGCTTGATTTATAACTAAATAGCATGTTGCTACTACGTAGGTATATAGTGAACGTACGACCCTCTCGATGCAAAAATCGAACTCGGCACGCACAAAACTCTCTTCTTAAAATATTTGAATCGAAAAAGATAATCCAACTACGAAATTTAAATTTTTCGAAAATGTTTGTTAATTTTTGTTTATCTGGGAAACGGTTAAAGGGATCCATTTACATGTCATTACTATAAAAATTTAATTTTCAAAAACTATACAGGGTTGTACAAAAATGTTTTTTAAATGTCTCCTTTTATTTTACGGTACAGAAAAATCGTACGACCTCCTCGATGCAAAAAATCGAACTCGGCAGACTCAAAAATCCCCTCCTAAAGTATTCGAAACGAAGATCATTCACCTACGAAATTTTAATTTTTCGAAGAAAAATATATTTTCGTTTTTATCTTGGAAACAGTTAAAGGGATCTATTTACATGTTACCATCATAAGAATAACATTTTCAAAATCATATACAAGGTGGTAAAAAATATATTGAAAAAAATCCATTTTTCCAAATATTTCTTTACAGAGAAATCGTACGACCTTCTCGATGCAAAAATCGAACTCGGCACATCCAAAAACCACCTCCCAAAGTATGCAAAACGAAAAATATCATCCACCTACAAAATTTTAATTCTTCGATTTTTTTTTTGAAAAAAAAAAATTTTCGTATATATTTCGAAAACAGTTAAAGGGCCATTTCCATGTTACCATCAAAAAAATAAAATTTTCAAAATCATATACAGGGTGGTAAAAAATTATTTCGAAGAAATTGTGCTTTTTCCAAATATTTCTGTACAGAAAAATCGTACGACCTTCTCGATGCAAAAATCGAACTCGGCACTCCCAAAAACCACCACCTACAGTATTCAAACGAAAAAGATCATCTACCTACGAAATTTTAATTTTTCGAAAATTTTTGTCGAAAAAAAATGTTTTCGTTTTTATCTCGGAAACGGTTTAAAGGATCCATTTACATGTTGCTATCATAAAAATAAAATTTTCAAAAACGTATACAGAGTGGTAAAAAAAATATTTTTAAGAATCTCGAACTCGGCACACCCAAAAACCCCCTCCTAAATTATTCGAAATTTAAATTTTTCGAACATTTATATTTATATTTGTTTTTATATCGGAAAATTTAAAGGGATCCATTTACATGTTACCATTATAAAAATTAAACTTTTAAAATCGTATACAGGGTTGTAAAGAAATTATATTTTAAAAAAATCTCCTTTTTCCAAATATTTCGGTATAGAAAAATCGTACCTTCTCGATGCAAAAATAGACATATGTACAGGGTGATCCCCTGTAATGTCGCCCCCCTTTAACTTTTTTATTTTAAGTGTATCAACAAAATTAAAAGTATGGTTATGTAGGTACTTAAAAATACTTTTTTTCTGCGTATAAAAAACATTGGAAAAATGATCAGTATACAGGGAAAAACAAAAAGTTCATTTTTTTTCAATGGAACACCCTATGTATGAATTTATTTTTCGATTCCTCGTAAAATTCTAAGCATATTTTATGTATGATGTTATACCTCTAGAGTTAGTTTCACAGCTATAAACAGTTGAAAATCGGTATTTTGGCTACTTTTCACCTTGGTAGCAAGGAGGTCATTAGAGATGGAGTAAAATGAATTTCACATTCCTATCTTAGCTTTTCAAGAGCTATCTGAAGCTGGTAACTTATGGTACCTACCGAGGTACCAGATTTGGTACCCATGGTACCGCCTGCCGGTTAGTACCGTCAGATAGCTCTTGAAAAGTTAAGATAGGAATGTGAAATTTATTTTACTCCATCTCTAATGATCTTCTTGCTACCAAGGTGAAAAGTAGCCAAAGTACCGATTTTCAACTGTTTATAGCTGTGAAACTACTAACTTTAGAGGCATAACATCATACATAAAATATGCTTAGAATTTTACAAGGAATCGAAAAATAAATTCATATATAGGGTGTTCCATTGAAAAAAAATTAACTTTTTGGTTTTCCCTGTATACTGATCATTTTTCCAATATTTTTTATACGCAGAAAAAAAGTATTTTTCAGTACCTACATAACCATACTCTAAAGTATTCGAAACGAAAAAGATCATCCACCTATGAAATTCCCTATTTCGTGGCCAAATATGAAGAAAAATGCTCCATTTTGAGACGAGAATGATATTTTACCGAATACCTGCCTTATTTGACGTCCCATCGGAAAATATCATAGGACCGTTTCGATCGACCATGAAAGGTCGCAGCGACTGACAACCCGATTTAAGATATCTCTTTCCGTTACCGAGAAAATGGAGAAAATATAAAAATCACATTTGGTCAATTGAAAAAAAAACGAAACATCGTACGATCGAACGGAATAAGACACATTAAAGTATCCTAGGAAACCCATAATTTTGGTATTCACCGTTTCGTTCTAACTCTTACGGTTTTCGAATTATAGCCGATTATAATTTTTTTTATACATTTTTCGAAATTAAAGTAAAATTGTTTTTATCTTTGAAACGGGTAAAGAGATCCATTTACTTGTTATCATCATAAAAGTGAAATTTTTAAAAACATATACAGGGTGGTAATTATATATATTTTTTAAATCTGTCCTTTTTCAAAATTTCTCCGTTATTTAACGTTGGACGAAAAATTTCATAAGAAACTTTTTATTCCAGATTAGGAGGAGTATCATCGACTTTTACTTTCCAAAAATGTAATAATAATTAAGAAATATACGTCGTTTTTTGCGAAATGTTTTTTTCCTAATTACGATTCCAGTACGGGTTAAACACCATCAAAATAAATATTTTTGGTAGTAAGTAAAAAATGAGGCCTTAAAAACTTTAAAATCAGCTGGAAAACGGCTGACCGCTGCAAACTGCAACGGTTTATTGATGATGTTAGTTATGTTAAACTATTGCAAGGGTGCCACTTGTCAGGCAATAGAAATACTCCGGTGAAAATGAATGCTGCTTTTCTTTTAACTGATACTAATAGGGATCGTGAAACATAGTTTAGTTAAAGCTTAGTTAAATATCTTGTTTTCTCTAAAACAATGCAAATTCGAATCCATAGCATAATTTTAGTATTACAAAACTACGACTTATTACCTTAAAATTTCCTTAAAGTACCAAAAATTTACCACTAATTACCACGAATTTCCCCTAGAATTTCCACTAATAAACACGACTGTGTACACTAAATTTCCACAATGATATCCCCCTCGATCAAACTCTAACAAATTGATCCTCAATTAAACAAAAAGAATATCGAAGCGCTTAAAAATTCACTTCTAACAGGCAAAAATCGAACACTAATTGCCTTGAGTGTCGATTTATCTCACAGAATTAACAAAAAAGAAATTAATATCAAAAACATAAGCAGCGCACGAATAAAATCATTTTTATTGTTAAAAAAAATCAACATAAAATTAAATGAAATATTTATTATAGAACATATTTGTTAAAATAGCCAAAATATTGAGTGGTGCGTTCTTTTATTGGAGATGTGTATGCTAAACCGACACAGACGTCCCCAAATATCCAACGTGCATCGATTCTCTCACGGCATTCTCCACATCACATGCTTATAACCAATGATTTGAACAAGTTTTCATCGATTTTCATGCGATAGGAATCATAGCGCTGTATTATCTAAATATGCGATTGTTCCCAACCCATGAAAATGATAAGTTTAGGTATCTATTTCATTGAACCACACCTTTCCTTCCTACGTGAGAGCTATTCAAATGACTTGAGAATCCGCACCCTAAGGATTTTTTCCATGATCAAGAATGCGCATGCTGATAAACGAAACATTTTTGCTATTGCAATATCGTATAAAGATGCAATGTTTGAACATCACTGTATCGCGGCTCTATGTTCCATGTTTGGTTGATTCGATGTTTACAATCAATATTGTAGTTAGCTTATATATCTGTATACTTATTATTTCCATCTCACTACGCGCTAACTCTTGATGAAAATTAAACAATAATGTTGGTTTATGCTTCAAGTACTAGAATTACTCAATTCTATAAAACGTGCGAAATCCTAATTTCTATTAAAATTATCTTGTGTTTCCTTTATGCTTTGCTGAATGGCGAATGCTGCTTGCATTATTCATAATATAAATTAATTATTTTCGAGGTCTTTAAATTGATAGCTTAACGATGGCTCTAAACCAACTTTGCATCATTCGATAGGAGTAATGTTAATCAGAAAAAAAATATAAACAATCATCAGCCTCAGATTTAAAATAAAATAAACATACATATTACATTTAAAAGTTATTTAGAAATTTTGCTATTTGCAAAACTAAGAAACTTTTAAAGGTTAGAAGTATATTAGTCAGTTAGCTCCTTATTAGATCCTTTTGTAGCAAATTGCAATTTACCACTGGGGATACAGATCGAGCCATTACACTAATGCTAACTGTAAAGTAAAGGCTGTGTGCATGGACAGAACGTACTAAATGAAACACTTTTTGTACTTCATGTAAAATTTTAATCCTGAAAAGGACTCTTCTTTTTTTAAAAGCGTAACAGAGCGCTTTCGTCCTAAGCCATCTTCAGTAGGTTTACTGCAAAGCAAGTAAAAGAACATTCACTTAACGGAATGTTAGTAATTGTTTAAGGATTTTTTTAAGAAAAGAAGTTGATAAAATAGACTTTGTTTTCAAAATAGTTAAATTAAATGTGTGAAGTAAGAAGGGTGATTTTTGTATTAAGTCTGTAAACGAGCAACATATCTGCGAAGAGAACAAACAACATCCTTTGAATGTGGTCAAATACAAATTTCATTAAAATTGCGTTTTTAGAAAAAAGTTCATATAATTTTATTTTAAAAAAAGAAACGAGAGCTGTACCACGTTTTTTCGGGTAAACGCCAAAGTGTCGCTATTGACAATGTTGACTAGTAATCCGATGATATAGGAAATCACGTTAATTTTAAGTCTTAAGTCTTAGTGTTAAGTCTATAAATTAAAAGAAATAAAGTACTTTATTAGATGAAATAGTAAACTATATTAAGAGCAGACATCAGCCAGGCACAACCTACAAAACTGACTCCTGCCCCTCTTTTCTGCTTAATTGATGTTTTACCACCAATAGAAAAAAACTTAGGGTACTAATATAGTGGTACAGAGATGAGCAAGGCTGGCTCAGCCCCTTCATACAGGTTCTGAAAAACATGGCATTTTTTGAATTACAATAGAGATTGGTTGGAATGCAGACTGGCTGACACTAAGTAAGATAAGATGAAAAAATGATGTAATGGGTAGTATGTAAAGTGAATTGGCGGTAATTTTAGAATTATTTTAAGTATTAGTGTTAAGCTTAAAAATTGAAAGAAAAGGAAGTAAGTACTTAATTAAGTGAAGCAGACATTAACCCGATCAAACCTAAAATACTAACCCTCATTTTTTCGGTTGAATAGAGATGAGTAACCCAAACGTATAATTAAACTAACTTCTTTTTTTTTTCAATTTTTAAGCTTACCACTAATATTTAACAACATTCTAAAATTACCGCCATCATCTTATTAATCACATCTAGCTTAGGGTCAGCCAGTCTGCATTCCAATCAATTTTAGTTGTATATAAAACAAATTTCTCACTTCATTCAGAACCTCTATGAAGAGACTCTGCCCATCTCTGTGACACTGAATGTTAACACCCTAAAAAAATTCTATTGATCGTAAAACATCAATTAAGCAAAAATTTTGTAGACTGTGCCGGGCTGATGTCTGCTCTTAATATAGTTTACTCTTTCACCTAATCGAGTATTCTATTTCATATTTTTTTGGAGTGTGTGTTGTTGTTTTTCTTCTTGTTGCATGCCCATGGACTTTGAGTTGAGCAAAGGTAGCGACGATATTAGATTAATAATAAAGTTAATTTCTTTGAAGAAAGTGCGGCAATGTAATTCTTAGATTGCTGTTGAGTAAATGATTCTTCAGTAAGAAGGAATGTTTTGCTACAACAAGGTTTTTGATCGTTGACAACTCTTTTGGCATTAATAATGGCCAAAGTTTCATTTACCGCTTCACAAGATTTTTGTTTTATAGTTTTCTCTGCTGTTTCGATAAATATATATATAAATATAAATCTGCTGCGTACTCTGGCATGAATTTTATATCTTAAAACTCGTTTCTATTAAAAGAAGTAATTCCTGTTACCCGATATCCTGCTATAATGTTTCTTAGTGTTGCCGCAAATGGCAATGCTCAAGTCACCATTGCAATGATGTCATAAATGGAGGCCATCTTTCTCGGATTGCTGGTAAATTTTGGCATCGAAAGTAATATTAGCGTAGCTGTTAAATGTCTCAAAAACACATTGGTCTTACGGTTGAAGCTTGTGATTAGCATAACCATCATCATGATTATCCCATTTTCTTAAGGATAGTTCAAGGCTTCAATAGTTAGATGTAACAGTGATTGTTGACAATCAAAAGAATTGCCCGTTCTCTTCAACGTTTTGTGTAGTGAACCAAGTGGTTTAGAAATTGTAAATATGGCCCGCCTTTATTCAGCTAGAAGAATTTGCGTTTCCCCGCACTTCCTGTCAGTGAATTATTTAGAAGATGGTCGCGAAAATGACTCAAAGGAATATAAAATATGAGGAACTAAGTTTCCAGCTGCTGATACGGCTAGTGCAATAGTTACTAAATTTTCACTTTTCTGCAATGTTAAAGCTCTTTCACACGAGGATACTGTATGCGAGGTACGCGTATCCGAGATACGGAATCGCGGTCGAAAACTTGGACTGCTGTATCGAATTCACATGTTTCTTCGATCAGTACTAAAATAGTCGCAGTGCTGTGCGCGTAGTAAATAATACCTATAACGATTAAATTTGTTGTAAATTAAAAAATACCATACGTCTATAATATGTACCTGCAAAAGTATTCATGTCTGAATACATCCGTATATCGCAATGGTAATTTTGTATGCGCCATACGCCTTCAGCCTCAGGCGGCTGAATGTGCCGGCTTACAGAAATTCGGTATCGCGATACTGTATGCGTCGCTCGTGCCGTGTGAATGGATCCATTTGAATGTATGTTTAATCTGTATCTCATATACGCTTATCTCACATACGCATACAGCATCCTCGTGTGATAGAGCCCTTAAGCTACCCATTTGTCTAAAACCTTTTCTGGCTGCTAATTTATCTGGTTTTTGTGTGGTTGTCAGACCCTAATAGAAAAAAAAATAGAAAAAAAATCAGTTAAAGTAAATTGTATCCTAGGTATTAAGATGCAAAGTTTACACAGCAAATGGACAAGAAAAAATTCTTTAAATGGGCATTCAAGAGCATAAGCACAAGGGTTATAGGTATTCTTACCTGTCACATCTATGTTCCATATATATCGAGTTTTCACCTATCTGCGCTGAAAGTTGTCAAAAAATGTACTGTCGTTTATCCTCTTGAAACTAGAACATCTTGCCGGCCTCGCTGCTACTGCAGTTCTTATCGGAAATGTAGATATTCTTTTTTGTAAAAGAGTAAAGCAATCTTCACCCGCCATCTTATTTTTTATCCAGGAAATTAACTTGTAAATGATTTGCATACTCAAAGGCCAGCTTTCTAATGCTTGTTGGTGTTAAGCTGAAATATGTATCAAATGCCTTTTTAATACCTATAAGCTTCTATTTTTTTCTTATTCATTGCAATGAATAAGAAAAAAATTGAAGCTAATATTAAAAAGGCATTTGATACACATTTTAGCTTAACTTCAACAAGCATTAGAAAGCTTGCCTTTGATTATACAAATAATTTACAAGTAAATTTCCTGGATAAAAGTATGATTTACTCTTTTACCAAAAAGAAAATCCACATTTCCGATAAGAACTCCAGTATATAAACGACAATTCATTTTTTGACAACTTACAATGCAGACAGTGTACACCAACCAAGGCGTGACAACTTACCCCAATGAACATGGCTACAAAAATATTTAGTTTTTTACTACAAAAAAAAAACAAAGATAATGAAAACCATATCAAACGCCAAAAACCGTTAATTATATTTTTCTACTACCGTGCATAAAATACTAGCTTTACGCACGCTTCACAGTGCGTAAAGTTAACTTTAATGCACTAGTGCGTAAAGTAATCTCTTTTATACATTAGTGCATAATGTAATTCAAGGATTTAAATTTATAAAATTAACTGATTATTATTTTCATAATTTAGATAATACTCGCTAGAGTGTTACTTATTTTATACTATTATATTATAGTATTTTCTTTAAATATTTACAATTTTTCAAATATTTTTACGTACGACTGCGAGAACTACTTGTTATTTATTTTGATTTATATTATTTCTTTCTCGAAAGTAGAAAAAATATTGCATGTAACTCATGCGTACGGAACCTTTTTTTACTCATGTTTCTAAAAGAAGAGTAACTTTACCCACTTGTGGCATAAATAACTATTTTGCCTATTTTCCCCGAAATTGATTCTTTCCAAGGAAGGTGCTATGTACAGTTGTATTGATTTATTAAGTTTATTTGTGGGTTCCTTCATAGACGCATAAAAAATCATAAAATAGTGTATTAGTTGCGGACAAGGAAGAACATTTTGCAGAGTACTACTTCAGTCTGTTGGGAAGAGTTTATGGAAAATATTAGAATATGTGTTTATTTTGTCCTTCAAATAATAAAACAGCGTTTTCAGTGTTTGTAAGTATGGTTCTAAGCATCGTGTACATTTATTGATTTCTCCTTAAGTTTATTTATTTCATTGGTACATACAGAAGTTTTCAAGACACTTAGGAGCCAGAGCGAAGTATATTTCTTACTAAACATTTGTTTTGGATATTTCTTACTTTTGATCTTGTGGTTAACTTTATTGGATCATGTTGTAATTGATATACTGTTTCTGGTTGTGATGTTGCATTAATACACTGTAAACCCTCATGTAGTTGTAATTGCTATTATTTTAAATTGTAATCGCAATAATTGTAGAAACTGTTTTGTTCATAAGAAAAATAGTAAATAAAATGAAATAAACAACTGGAGATTAACTTCGACAGTAAACATATTTTAGTTCTTAATAATTTTTGGTTTCTCTAGGTAATATGTCATTTAAAAGAGAATTACACTAAAAATGCAACATAGTGCACAAACATATTTTAAAAATATATTAAAAAAAATTGAATATCGATACTTATTTGCGATGTTATCATCGATGGTAAACATCAATACAGAACGATGATGTCGCATCTCTAATTTAAAAGATATTTGGGCGATCGCCGCTACTAATAGTACAATTCCGGTACTGCTAGGAATACTTCCCCCTAAAACGTCTACGTTTTAGGATCAAACGTATGAGTCAGATATATTATTTTTACCATCTGTTGAGTCAAAATGCCATAGAACATACGAGTATTATAGCAGAGGCGAAAACATGTGAGACCTTAACAACGTAATCGACGACACTATAGAAATCGAACCTTTACTTATTTCCTTAGAACATGACGACTATGCAAATTTTGGTTATTAAGATTATTAGGCTCTGTTTTTGGTCTATTTGCATGCAATATTTTCTTGATTTTTTATTATAAACTGTTTTATTTTGATGAATTAATGTATGTATTCAAAAAACCGCACATATACCTCATTACATATGCAGACAAATGAATCATTAAAACTCAGCTCTCGGGCAATAGTGCCCTGATTCTCAGCTTATCCATTATTTGCATTTTATGGCACCATTTGTTGATTCACCAGTTATTGGGTGGCCTGGGCTACAATTTATATTGTATTACGCTAATATTATTTATAAAGAGGATTAAAGAGGTAAAAGTCCTTGACACAAACCCGATCACTGTTTTGATCTTTTATGATGGCACCGAGCTATTAGTTCCTATGGAAAAAACTTTAGACAGGTTTTGTCCCAGAATTTTCGACTCCTAATCCACTAAATGAATCAATGTTATTCTAAAATACTCTAGATGTGTAATTCATTATTTTATTTTGTCTGTTTTTGGCGCTTGACGAAAAAATAGTATCTATGTTTTATTTAAAGTAGAAGTAACTTTTTATGGCGCGTCTGTAATTATTCGACACGCTGCGCTGGCTGTATTGTTCAGTCAAACCTATAAATCCAACAAGTAATACTTTACGTTTGCCCTTAATCAATTAATGTACTATTTTATACAATATATATCACATATATCACAGAAGTAATGGTCTATATATGGTCCCTCTATATACAAAATTCTTGCTCCAGGTATAATATCGACTGATCATTTTCATTAATCATTTTCAGCTGTCCCTGCCAGAAGAGATCCAATGCTTAAATTCTACCCTGATCGAGAACAACTGTACAAACTTTAATGCGGACTCCGTAGTAATTGATGACAATGAAAACAAAGACTGCAAACCCTATTATTTAGTTGACGTAAGTGCACATCGCTCTTTCATTCCCTAATTATATAGTGGCAATGCCAAGTTCTTTATGCTTTAGTACTACCTAAATTTACAATATTAATGCTATAATTACCATCTAATTATACAACAAATCTTAAGTGAGCACGGAGACGTAAACTTGCTGGCTTATTGTAGCGCCTCAGTGTTGAAACAGTAAACAATTTACTTATCTTACAAAATAAATAAAAAAATATTTATTTAACACGAATACAACTTTTCGAGCGCGAAGGAGATTGCTGGACGAGCATTTATTATATGATCTGTGGCACTTTACGTTAGAAAAGTTGCTACTAAACCACAATTGGCCTACGTCACTCATATATGGAGTAGGGTAATTGAGAACTACGGAGAATCTCGAGCGATTGCGTTGGATATTTCGAAGGCGTTTGACAGAGTTTGGCATGACGGATTGCTCAACAAACTGCCGTCCTTCGGACTGCCAGCGTCTCTCTTCAGCTGGCTTGTCAGTGTCCTTAAGAACCGATCTCTGCACGTTGCAGTTGATGGACACGTGTCAGATACATTCACCATTATTGCGGGAGTGCCTCAAGGTGCAATACCTCATCTCTATTAATGACCTGCTGACCGAAACCAATAATCCTGTTTACAGTTTTGCAGATGACAGTATCCTTATCTCCCAATTTAGTTTAAACAAACCTATACCAGCTACTGAGACTTATCATCGCAGACAGGAGCAGACAAAACAACAATTAAGCAACATCTGAAGGAAGTTCGAACCTGGGGCGACAGGAATTTGGTACAGTTCAATGCAGCAAAATCCCAGAAAGCCACGTTTACCAAGAAAGTCAATACGGCGGGCCCTGCATCATTATGGCAAGATCGACCATTCTGGGTGTCTTGGTCAGCAGAAATATGTCCAGGCATGACCACGTTGCTGATATCGCAAAATCAGGTTCGCAGAGGCATGGTGAGCTAGTTCGCAACAATAAAAATTATACACCGCAGCAGCTGCTCTTGCTCTACAAAGCACAAATAAGTCTGTGCTTAGAATATTGCCTACACATCTGGGGTGCCGCACCTAGGCACACCCTAAAGCTGCTGGATTCCATTCAGAAGAGAGCTGTGCGTCTCTTCGGCGACCCGGAGTTGACCCGGGATCTGGATAGTCTGTAACACCGCAGACATGTGGCCGAGATATCCCTATTTCACAGATATTATCACGGCAGATGGTCCCAGGAATTAGTCCGCATCATCCCTCCCCCTGCAACGCCTGTCAGACAGTCGCGACAGACGGCAAGAGCACACCCGTTCATTGTACAACTGAAAACACCTAGAACGCCGCTTTAGGCGCAATTCACACTGAACGAACGTCAGGCGAGGATGTGGCACGGACTTATGCCTCTTTCGCGTCTCTTCTATGTAATTAATGGTCCAATGTAGACAGAGGCGACGTGGCGTCGACGACAGCCATCCCGCCCTTGCCACGGCTCCTTGCAGTCTCTCGTGGCGTACAGGAAGAGACGCGCCCGTTGCACGTCACTTGTTGCCTAGTCAAAATGCGAGACGATATTGAATTTAATATTCAATTTTGTGAGGAAATTGAGAAATTTTCATGTTTATATGATTATAGTCGTTCAGATTATTGTAATAGAAGTGCCCAGGATCCACCCGTTTTTTCCTTCTTCAGCCACAATGGGTGAACCCAAAGTCTTCTTTTTTTTTGCAAATTAGCCAAGTACACGAAATCCAACATATTTTCATCATCTTCACCACTACTTGAAAAATCCATTTTTCAATCTAGTCAGTAACCAGACTTGTAGCCAAAAAGTCTATTGACTGACTTTGCTCGTTACTGTCCCGCCCCTTCTGTGTACATTATACGCGTCACGCTTCCGCCACGTCCGTGCCCCGTCCTTGCCACGTCCTCGCCTGACGTCCATTCAGTGTGAATTGCGCCTAACAAGAACTCCCTTAGCGCACTGCATTACTGTGGAACTTACTCCCAGGACTTCGGTTTCCTCCTAATTATAACCTACACCTATTCAAGGACCGTGTCAATCAACATCTTCGCGCACACACCGCTCGTCGAGTGTCATAGGAACTTCCTTTAGTGTGTGTGTGCCATTGCCATACAAAAATCTTTACCCACTCTTCTGCGTAATATTTCCGCTTCTTACGGTAGCACCGTAAGCCACATTTCGTATTCTCTTTTTCCCTCTTTTTGTGCAAAAAGAAGTACTTACATTCTTTGGTACATAAACCTGTTTAGAACTGGTGCCGAATTTTAAGAAATATTCTCTTCTTATTCCTTTGTTTTTATTTTTTCTGTTTTTAAATAGGCTTGTACCAGGCTGATTGCTATCAGATGGCAAATATGCATTTCCCGATGATTAAAAAGGCTCTTCTTCATCAGATTAGACATAATTTCTTATATTATCACACTACTATCATTGTTTAAAGACAATGCTACTATCATTCGTATTACTTCACGCACTAAACAACAGAACACCTGTACGCATAAACAGCAACAGGAAGCTACTAAATCTTGTCACAACTCGCAAGGCGTCTAGTAAGGAGAGCGCGTGATTGTTCAGAATCATGTCCTCTCACTTCACTACTATTGACGATGGTGCGAAAATTGAACAAGTACTTGACACTAGTTTTTGGTCCAAAGGGTTGTGTCATCTAAGTTCTTCGAGCCAGGAAAAAAGTAACTTGATCCAAAAATGAACTGGGCCGGTTTTGCACCAAAGTCTTCAATTTCGGTATGGAACGATGCATTTAATGCATGTTTTATCTAGCATGCATAGATCAATGATGAAGTCTATTCAAGTGCCGATATTAAGGGTATTGAGAATTGTAATGGAAAAGATAAATCACTCTTTATAGGAAAAATGACAGCTGAGTAATCTTATAAAGCTTGCAATTTGACTTTGTATTACCAACTCTCAGTTATTTAAAATTCAAACGAACTTTATCCGTGCCATATCAAAGATAAATCAGAATTTCCATTATTATTAACATCTGCGACCCCGAAAATAATTTCCTTCCTCATTTAGCATTCAAAATAATTTCATCCGTAAAAAAGTTGTGAACGGTAAATTTGAGGCGCTCTAAATAACTTTCTCACAATTTCTTGTTTTCTTTTCAATCGTCGGAAAATTATATATTTAAATCAGTGAGCTCAGATTTAAGGGTTTATTTTCCCGAAAAGATGAGTGATTTAATACAGGAGAAATATTCGTTGAAACTGTAATTTATTTCGGAAAATTATTTACATTTTTGATGCTAGAGAGCTCCGAGTTGAGTATACAGGGTGTAACAAATTCGTTTCTCACCATTGGGTTTTCGTAAATTATAAAATACACGAAGTCAGTTAAATGGGGTTGCGGAAATAGTAGCCTATTAACATTTCTTTAGCACGACATTTTTTTTTTTATTTTTTACTGACTTTGTCGTCCACATTTTTCCTAGGTGGCATCCATCTAAGTACTATCGCTAGCATACAAAATTATTTATAACTTAAACACTCTTTAGCTTGACAATAAAGCTACTAAGAGCCCTTGTTTATATATCTATTTATAATTTTTGTCTTAACACTATTCAAGGAATCATTCCTTAAAGTTTATCCAACAGTTTGTATACATGTTATCCAGAAAACCAGCGGCTGCCACATTTTTTATGAGAGGCAAATATATTTTCTTAATAACGTACTGACAATAACCATAGCAAAACTAAAGCTAAGTAACACACAATTTTTAGACAGTCTAAAAATTAATATATTATTTTTTGTATACTTCAGAACCTTCTACTATTGGTACTAATATCGATGATCGCATGTGCCGTATACCAGATATTGATTTCGCTTCTGAAGACGGTCATTTTACTCGCCGCCATGGCGGGGTTCTTGGCCATCTACGTGACTTACTCCAAAGAAGCAGATGGTATCTATAGAAGTACTTGCATGCAAAAATACAGGTAAGTTTTTATTAGCTCACATTGTTCTGCTGAAAGAAACTTAATTTATTTTCAGTTTTCAATCAGGCGTTGTTGTTTGTTCTGAAGAAAAGAATTAAACATGGGCCGCCAGTTGACCTGTTTTAATCTTACTCGATTTTTTATTGGGGTTATTTAACCTTTAATCTGACACACCTACATTTGATTACGTATAATGACACCTGGAGTCTAAGAGACTCCTATGATTTTTAACCGTATTTCAATTGGCTGGTAATTTTAATTATAATAAATTAATAGTCAAACAAACCCTACTAGTCAAAAAATATATTTTATTCAAAGAAATAGAAATACATAGTAAAGAAAACAAAAATATAAAAAGTACAAATAAATGCCTGCTTATGTTCGCACTGTTTATTTCTGGACACATTCCGGACATATTTCTTTAGAATGACTTAAGCAAATGGGACTTTTACAATAAGTTGCGACGCGCTTTCTGTGTATTTTAATTAATGAATAACATAATAAATGCTGGTGAAGCTATGAGGAGTTCCACCGAGATTTGTTAAAGTTCACTCACCGATTAGACCAGATATCAAATTCGTTTTCAACAATTCATACGGTAGGTCGGAGCGCGATGCATCGAAGTGAGCTCGCAATTTGCCCGCTGCTCAATAAATCGGAGAATATTACAGACCAAAACCGGAAGTCTCCACGCTATTCGTGGAACCCGCTTCAAGACCTTCCTCCTTCAAGGTAAACGTAGCCGGTATGAAACACCAAAAAGGTGCCACCTAGTCAGTAAAAGATTCAATAGGAAACGGAACAATCCTGACTGCATTTGTGTCAAATTAAACTCGCCACAGAAACGATACTATTCATCTATTGTTCACAATGCATCATAAATATCGTAAATAAAAATTATGCGGATGCACAACCAACCGACAATTGGAGGCAGTCCAAAACCCTAATAATATAATATCAATAAAATTATGTAATTAAAAAAATATATCTGACCAATGGTAGTCCAAACTCAATGTAGATATAGGTTAGGAAATAAATAAATGAAAAGGCACCAAGTATGTGCTTAAGAGAAAAAGAATAATTTGAGTTTTGACTCCCGCGCGGAATCGTGATCATGTAAAGCCACTTAAAGAATGTGGGCGGAAGTACGTTACAAAAGCAATAATCCGGTGCTAAATTTAAGGTAATAACATGGGCAGAGGTAACGATCACTTAGCTGGTGCGATGGCCGATCCAACTAACTGGACCAAGTCTGGTACAAAATAATATTTGTACCATATTGGTAAAAGAATAAACTATGGTTATCACACTAAAAAAAAGCAATAAAATTGATTTTTATGAATTGTGCCAAGTCTGGTACAATATAATATTTATACCACATTGATCATCATACTGAAGAAAAAGCGACAAATGAATTTCTATGAATTGTACCAAGTCTGGTACAATATGAAATTTGTACCATATTGATAAAAGAGTAAAACATGGTTATCATGATGAAGAAAATGCAATAAAATGGATTTTTATGAACTGTACCAAGACTGGTACGATATAATATTTGTACCACATTGATAAAAGAGTAAAATATAGTTATCATGATGAAGAAAAAGTAATAAAATTGATATTTATGAATTGTGCCGTGTCTGGTACAGTCAACAACAAAATTGTAACAAACAAATCTACAGTAAAAAAAGGTCTAAATGATCTTCCAAAAATATTATCAATATGAAAATGTGACTATTCTTTTATTTTCCCATTATTGCTACTTTAAGACCTTTTTAAAGAAAGCCCTCAGCCGCGACTACTTTTTTGATAAAGAAATTGTATTTCACAACATAAATTAGCTCAAAATACTCGGACGATAAAATTTTGCTGCTCCGGCAAAAGGTACCCATGGATGGAGGAGGTTGCGCCAGAACCTGCTTATGATTTTCCACAACTCATCAAAATAAATGGCTATTCAAAAATCAAACATCTCTTGCCCCTTTGTTTTAATAACTCCAGGGAGACAAAAGAAATTAAGCGAAATAATAACAAAAAAAATAAATATGATATAATCCATAATAATTATCGCATTCTATTGGCTTTCCCTAGCGAATTAATACTAATGATAATCAAAAACTGCATTACCTAATAATCAAAAACCGAGTTCCCGGGACTTTTGTCTAATTAATAACCTATATTAATTAACCACTTCCATTATTAGAAGTAAATTTTTCGCTAACTATCAAAATAAAAAAAACCTTCAATATTGCAACAATTCTAACTTCGGTACGAACGTATATTGATATAAATTTCATCTCTAGTTTCATTTTTCATCATATCATTTATTCCTGCATCTTCAAAAAAGGTCAAATAAAATATTTTTTTGTTATCGAATATCTACTTTGCGTTTCAACAGAAAAAAACAAAAATATCTGTGGCATTACCGCAAAACATAGGTTAATTGAAACAATCAAAAATTAACCCTAAATGAGTCTGTGCATCTTTTAAATTGGCCAAAAGTGTCATTAGAGTGTTTGCGTAACCAGAAAAAAAAACACTAGATATATTAAAAGGAAGTGAAAACAATTGATACAATCAGTGTGAATTAATGAAAATAGCTAATCAATCCAAATATAAACCTATAACCCTTTCGTTATTCTCTGATTAGTGTGGCGTCACGCCGATTAATTCAGCCACTAAATCAAGTCCGATATGAATAAAAAAAAACAAAAAAATACGCAAATATAATGAATTAAGGCCACTAGAAGCGCAGAATATCTGCAGTTTATAAAGATGCTTACCTCCTAACATGAGGGTATACTAACTTCGCACACTATACGACGGCGAACATAATGGCTTCCAAGACTGGAGAAGCAAACCCCAAAAACCTCACTAAGCGAGTTATTTCCGCATCTACAGCACTAAAAGTAACGAAACAAAGTCTAGATAGCTGACACCGGAATTTCTTCGGTGATTATCGATGAAATCGTATCAGTATGCCTGAGATCAACTCAGATATAAAAACGATAACCACCTAGAAATGCTGACTCGAGTAACATTCCTCTCCGAACAACCACAATGGATCCGCGCGCACTCGCAAAGCGTTAACAGACGCATGAACCTTAACATCGCGGCCTTTTACAGCGGACCAATGAAGGCGGATTCCCCAATTTAGGTTTAACAACTGAGGTTATGGCGAATGCGCAGGAAAAATCTATAATCGAATTAAATACCGGATTTAAATACTGCACCCAAGGACCAGAATGCTACCTACCTAGGTGTCCCTACAATTCTCTAACTCAACAGGCTACAATTAGAGATAAAAACGGACTGTCACAAAGTGTATAAATATGCCGTCTTACTTTTTATTCTCGATAAACATAGCTTGCAATTTTTTTCTTACAGTTAATTTCTCTTCAGCTGCTTCAAAACTTGTACTATGCTCGAACGGTATTTTTAAAATGTCATAAATTTTGATTTTTATTGCTGCAGGTAAACGAGTTATTTGGAACTATTTTAAATATGGTTTTATCAAAGCAAACCAATTTTTTTTTAAATCCATTCATGTGACCGACACCAGATCTTTGCATGAGCTATATAAAATATAGCTCTTTGCGCCTCTGACATCAAGGATCGTGTAAAAAAAATCATGGGTCTTGGTGTATCAAACCATTGTAGTATCACCATCAAGACCAAAAAGACTACTTCCCACTTCTCTATTTTTTCCGAGTAAAAATTCTTTTAGAATTGTTCGTAACAATAAATGTAAGATTTCTATTGCGAGATCATCCAGTTTTCTTTCTTCTCTGGTAGACGGATCATCAATTCTGTGACATGACAAACTGATTTCAAACAGGCGTTGGTATGGTATGGTAGGTAGATGGGTTGCTCGGCAAGATTTGCCCTTCAACACGTCGGTCGACCACAATAATTGATCTTTTGTGTATACCCGTCTATTTTACAGGAAAATTCCTATCTCCCTCGAGAACCTCAGAATATACTGATTAAAACAGTTTTAATCACCTCATGACGATGCTAACATGGTTAGCGAACCGCGTGTCGAGTGCAATACTTATGTAGGTTTCGGTATTGTGGATAAAACTCCGTTTTAGTAATTTTTTTTGTAGCTTGAGAAGTTTTTTTGTGTAGTTAGGCGAGTAAAAATGAGCCTGTCTCTGCCCAGGTGCATTGGCCCAATGTGTCTCTTTCCGCCTTTTTTCTAAATTTCTGAGTTCACTATCTGACTAGTTTTAATCATCTCCTCATGATGCAAACATGATTAGCGCAACGCGCGTCGAGTGCAATAATTATGTTTCGGTATTGTGGATAAAACTTCGTTTTAGCTCTTTTCTATGCATATGTGGGGCGGAAAGAGGTCAAGTAGGGTTTCCAGATCTGCTGTGGGGCACGTTTTCATAGCTCCTGTTCTACCCAGACAGCCAAGCCTTTGTACTCTGGTTAACTTTCGCTGTGTTGTTATTTCCTTTGTTTTTACCCACCACACTAAGCAAGCGTAGGTTATGATAGGCTTAACAACAGTGTTATAGAACCACCAGATGATGGAGGGTTCTAGGCCCCATGTTTTACCAAATAGTCGTCGACCGGCTCAAAGCGTTGCCGTTGCTTTTTTGATAGTTCTTAACAGGTGTGGGTTCTGGGTTAGTTTCTGGTTAAGAATGATGCCAAGATCCAAAACCTCTTTTAAAAGCTCTACCCTTTTCCCTCCCCAAGTGGGTGCTTTAAGGTGCAGCTTCCTTCTTTTTGTGAATGGGATCACAACATTTTTGCTTGGGTTGACATTTAGTCTTTCCTGTGTACACCATGTGCTGACAAAGTTGAGTGCACTTTGCATACGTTCTGAGAGAACGTTATGCTTGCCTCTTATTATTATAACTAGGTCATCTGCGTAACCTTGGACTTCAAAGCCTGCTTCAGTCAGTCTTACCACAAACCCAAAATAACCCAAACAGGTCTTTGTTTATAGTTGTTCGGAAAACATCTTTGCCAGTACCATATGTTGCATAGAAACTGTTCAAGAATTAATTTGAGCTTTTAAACGCTTCAGTGTAAAAGAGCAGCCCCAAAAAAATGTAAAACTCGATTATAACTAGCTCACGAAAATTAGCTATTGCACTGTCCCTATTATTCCTTTTTTTTCTCAAGACTTTAATCGTCCATGATAATATCTCTTGAATAATATCATCCGAGAATAATAAGCGCCATACGTCGTCAGATGCAGGATTAGCTGCTGCTTTAAGTCAAGGTATTTTTGTGTTTCGTGGTGTCTCTGTAGACGACTAACAAATTATTTAGGCCACACTACGACTTACTATTGTTCAAAAATATAACTACTTATTTTCTAAAGAATAACTGTAGAACTATATACACATAATATTCACACAATCACACATATTTTACACAATCACGCATATTTTACACAATCACACTATCACACACACTACAGAAATATAAAGCAAAAAAACTATTCATTTTTAAAATCACCCAATCACCTACAGTCACACGATTTTTCACACAATCACATCAATTTTTCACAACACAAATTTCACGTAATAATATAACAAAAATATTCATTCTAACCATTTAGTTTTATTAGCTTTTTTACAATCCCACACAATCACACGATTTTTCACACAATTCACATAATAGTATCACAAAAATATGCGTTCTTGTCTTTCTGTTTCATTAGTTTTCTCGCGTTCATAAAAATTGGAAGATTCTGATACATCATTGGTGTTAGACATATGCTCATCAGAATCTGAATCGTTATGGCTCATCTCAGACTCCGAGCTATGATCACTTTCTATATAAGTATCATCGTTATCTTCGTCTTTATCTCCGCTCCTTTCTAAATCGCTGCTTGTCATTATATCCTTGGCAATCTGATGTAACTCTATTTCAGTAAGCGGTCTCTCATATCTTTAGAACATGAAGCCATTGTAGTGAACAAAAAAATACATTGAACAGAAGAAAATACAAATATTTACTTTTTTTCGAATAAAATGCGTAGCGTAAAGCGGCTCTTGGAGTCTCGTAGACTCCGCTAAGAATAGACGCTCTAACACGTCGAAACGCAGACTCGCGTCCATGCGTTTGTATGAAGGTCATTTAACGCCTAAAAGGTATCTAACGGTGCGAAACTTAAAACCGATCGGTTTTTCAAATATCGAACTTGAGAGAATCGGGGGAGTCTGACAGACTCCTTGTGTCAGGTTAAGGGTAAATTACTGTCATTCATTTGTACTATTGTGTTTAATTGATGAAGGGAAATGAATATTTCGTGCAAAACCAATTTATTTCACATTAGTGTTGTCTGAAAATAAACGAGCAACCCTATTGAAACTGGTATTATGAAAAACATTTCAATATTAAGTTATTATTTCACTCTTTTATTTTAATTATATTTAAATTTATATTTAAATTGTGAAACCACATCGCGAGAACCAGTTATTATAAATTTTGTTAGCTGCAACAACCTAAATTGTTGGTTCTCGTAAAGTGGTTCCACAATTTCCTTCTCGACGCTGATCAAGCTTCTGTTATAAACTGACGAATAAGTAAACATTTGATATCTACTATAATAATTTACGATCTACCAATTTTCCTGATCATCAAAATTAAATCATTTTCTTACCACAAAATTGAAACAAATATTCTATCATTCTAATAAATTAAAATGAAAAATTTTTCCTAATGGCAGTTTACAATGGGATTGTTCGCTTACTTTCAGACAACACTGATGATGGCCTAACCGCCGAAAGCACTCTCTTGCGAAATAAATGAATTTGACGCGAAATACGCCTTTCTTTTCTTTAATTTCCACGACGTGCACATAGCCTTTGACTACTTATTGAGTTTGAAGCTATTCTAGTTCACCATGTAGGAAAGGAGTCTAAAGAACTGTTTAGAACACGAACATTGGATGAAAATGTAATTTTTGTTGTTAACAAATTTAATCTCAAGAGTTTTAAAACGAACTTGAAGGAAACATCAAATAACTCAGTTTTTAAGCACACATTCCGTGGATTTTTCAAACATGTAAACATACCTTTTTATCAAGTAGGGGTTGGTGAAGTAAGGACGGCTTGCGTGGGGAGAAAGTCAAAAAAGAAACGTGTCTTTCAGGGTCCTTAAAGTAGAGGAATGCAATTTTATATTTTTACTTATATTGGATTCTGGAGAAATGCCAATTTTTGTATGGGAAGAGAGCTTGGGAAAAAATGTTATATAGCATTATGACATTTCTTTATCGTGTATTACGGTTACGGTTTATAGCGAAAGTCACTATTTTGTTAAAATTACTTACTGTAAGTGGAATGTAATATTTTGGTAAATGGAGAAATCGTGGAATTAGCTGAATACGTTTTATTATCCGTATCAATTTCGGCTTCTGGATATTGTTTACGAGGTCGATACTACCACCGTTCTGTCCTATCAATTGTGTTATTATCTGTTTAGATTTTCGGTCTTGACGCCCTATTTTCAAAATCGATAAAACGAAAAATCTCCAGTCAGCATAAAACTCTATACTGCTCTTAAAGAGTACCGGTGTTGACTTCCGAGATCGTGACCAAGAAAAGTCTCAATCTTGTCTTGATATTAGGAGAAACTATACTGTCCTTATGATGTCTAGTTTTAACAGATAAGCCATGATTTTTACGGTTTTTTTTCCTTGAATGTCGGTGCTTCCACCGGCATAAGATCCAGCTATAAGAGCAAAAGCCTTTGTAACACAATCATATCTCGATATATATGAAAATGACTACCTGTTGGAAATAAGATGTCTCTTATTCGTTGATTATTAAATATTCATAGGTAATATTTGTAGAATGGTCATTCACCGGGAACTGAAATGAAATAATATATTAGTCAATTCTAAAATGTCAATATAGGGGAAAAGCAATTTAAATTTGTTACGGTTTTAAACATATTATGTTAGACTCCAAGCAAAGAAAATTCTACTCCGATAAGGAAACTCATCACACGTTAAATATTTAATGTCGCTTGAAATGCGGCTGCGGCGAACTCGCTGTGGCCATTTCGCGCTAGAAGATCGTCTGGCAGAAAAACAAAAACCAACGCGGCCGCTCTGGCGGCGCGCCGATCGACACGTGGCGTATTCGCGAATTGCGAAATATCGGCAACGTGGCGCATGAATTACTCGAATCGGCCGAGGGTTACCGCCGTAAAATAATGTGGGCGCATTGATGTCTCTAAGTCGTTTCACGTGCGCCCATAAGGATGAGCATCCTTACCGTAGTAGAATTTTCTTCGCTCAAAGCCATTCCTAGAGGTTCGGTCATATATATATACAGTTTAAACCTACCTGTGTAAACTTAATCAGTCGTAAATGTCAGCTACGGGCGGATCTGACAACAATACAATCTTAAAAATATTTTCATATATAGTCCAATGTCTACTTTGACCAGTCAAAATTTCCAAGTAATGTATTTTTCGATCTTCAGGAACATCTAACAAAGCATCGAATATGAAAAACTTCATACGAAATAAGCCTTCCCGAAAAATTATTTTGGTCTCTTTGTAATGTTGTAAAATCCATCGAGAAGCACACTGCATAGCATAATATGCACATCGCAAGAAATCAGTTTTGGCATAGGGGTTTCTTTTTTTATACATATTAATGAAAACCATGGCATATTTTAAAGAAATTTATTAGATAATATTTCAAACTAATAAGTCGAAGTTTAAACAGGATAAAACTGTTCTGCGAATAATAAACATAAATATGAGAAATCAACAAAATATTGTAAAAATTATAGTACCTCTTTTTTATAATGGAACCTTGTTGGAGGAAAAATATCTCGACATGCTTATAAATGATATCTAAGTACAACTTGAACATTTACTCGTTAGGCAATACGACCAAATAACATGACATCAAGACGGTGCCTCACCGCATATTGTTATACCCGTTTTGCACTTTTTAAATGAAAAATTTTACCAGTGGATTGGACGATCTGCGCTAATTCGTTGGCCAACAAACAGTCCGGACTTGACGCCACTAGATTTGTTTCTGTCGGAATTCCTAAAAAATTAAGTTTACGAGCAGAGAACTAAAAATATAAAGAGACTACAGAAAAAATATTACCGCAATATATGATATCACCAAAATCATTGACCATACAAAAAATGTAAAAGAATTATATAGATTGTATTAATAATAAGGGTGATATTTCCAACAAAAAATAGCTCTTTAGATTGCTCTTTAAATACCTCTTATAGGGGGAGGAGGGGGGATCAATATACGAAGAAAGACCCTGTTCCTTGTCGAAGAATCACATTCAAGCCAAAACCTATGTTGTAGAAAGTGGACGCTTACTACAGATGTTTTATCATATGCTGCTTGTGTAATGAAACTATTTTTCATGTAGGTATTAAGCAATATTTAAATTAGCCGATAACAAAAAGGTCAAAATACTAGAAAATAACCACATTATTACAGATGTTAGGAAAAAATTATTTTAGAATATTTTCGATTGGTCTTCCATTAACATCATCACATTTCCACTCCTAATTATATCTAGCCTCTTTTTATTTCTTGAAAAGAATCGTTAGTAAGTTGTTAGAGCTGGTCTCTTGCATTAACAGCTTCTGCAATGACTAAATTTTTCATATACCCTGGAAAAAAGTAACCCACTGGATTGAAATCCGGAAACCTTGCTAGCCATAAATGGAGCCCCCCACGTCAAAGTCAAAGTCAAGTATGCTATATTGCCACAGAAAAATTTTATGGACAAAGCGAATTAAATAAATAAACTAACCATAGTATACCAAATACAAATCAAAACAAAACTTAATATATACAATAAAAATAGAACAAGCAATTTTCAAGTTGAAATTGGTCACGACTTATCAAAAAACTATATTACAGAACATCATGAGCAGTTAAACCAAATCCACAGGAAGTACACATAACATGGGGCAAAGAAACTCAGTGTTATCAAAATACGAAACAGACACAAAAGCGAAGCGTGCTGTTGGAAAAAATTAAGAAGCTCGTCATGTCGGTGAAATTGACTCGAAAAATGTGCATAGGTTGCAAAGTTGAAATACCTAGTGAAAGTAAACAAAACATGACAAAAATTATTGATAGCCTGGAAAATTTAATTTTGTGTAATTCCTGTATACCCGCGAAACGACTCATTCGTCAAAAAGATAATCCTATACCTACTATAAAATACTCTTCACCGTCGCACATGATACTCAAATAGAAAGATTTAATAACGATGAACGATTAATTGAAATAATGGAGAGAAAAAAAAAATTATCCACGTAAAACTCATTTATGGGATAATAAGGTCTTTCTAGTAGGTAAGCCTTCGTTTTTTCACAAAATTTAGCAAATGTAGGGATGGATTTAAGATGTAGCGGAAGTGAATTGTGTAACTTCTTGGAGTTATAAATAACAGATTTTTTTGTTAATTAAGAGGAGGGAAAAGGAAGGTAGATGTCCTGACTTGAATTTCTTGTTGGGTACTCTTGTTGTGGCCTTTCGGGAAATATGGTTCGATATTTGCGTATTAAATACATTGTTTCTAAAATAAACAAAGCAGGAAGCGTAAGTATTTTACATTTTTTAAAGTAGTATTCGCAATGAGCTCTGCCATTAAGACCAAATAAATAACGAACTGCTCTCATTTGAAGTTTGAAAATGGTACGAAATTGCTCGGTGTTACAGCAGTCCCAAAAAGGAAGGCCGTAGCGAAAATGAGATTCAAATAGAGAGACGTAAGTGAGTCTGGCAGTAGACAAATTTAGTTCCTTCGAAACTGATCGAATTGCGAAGCAGGCCGAAGATAGTTTTCTTGTTAAAGAATCAATATGTGCGGACCACTTAAGGTTAGCACTAATATTCAAACCTAGGAATTTAGCCGATTCAACGTATTTAATATTGCTGTTGTGAAGTAGCAAAGGTTGTTGTAAGATTGATTTATAAGATAAAGCTACCGTTTTATCAACGTTGAAACACAGCCAATTTGAGTCAGACCAAGTTTTGATTATGACGAGATTGCTAGAGATAGGGTGTAGGGAGAAACTATTAGAATCACTCCAAGTTATGCTTGTGTCGTCAGCAAAGAGGGAAATTTTACCATTGATTTTTAGGTATGTGATGTCATTAATGTATATTAGAAAAAGGATAGGCCCAAGAAGAGAGCCCTGTGGAACTCCACTGGTAATTAATCTGCAATTATAATCAGAACCGTTTGCTCTAACAAACTACTGTCTATTTTCAAGATAAGATTGAAACCAGTTCGAACGAATACCAGGGATTCCATAAAAATTTAATTTTCTTAACAAGATATCATGACACACACAGTCAAACGCTTTAGCGTAATCACAGAAGACTATGGCAGTGGGAAGATTGTTGTTAAGGGATGAGTAAACATCGTAAAGCAACAAGAACATGGCGTCATTAGTATACTTGATTGGTAAAAATCCGAACTGTTCCGGAGACAGTATGCCATGTCTAAGGAGAAATGGCATGAGGCGATTTTTTAATAACTTTTCAATGATTTTAGAGAGTACAGGCAACTGGACGATAATTGCATAAGACATCCTTTTCACGTCCCTTATGAAGTGGAATAATTATCGCAATTTTGAGGCATTCGGGAAAACACCTTTCGTGAAGGACGCATTAATAATTAAGGAAGCTACGACATCCAGAATTGGATGTGGGAGGTTCAAGAAAATTTTAATTGATAGATTATCAGTGCTATACGTTGATTTACTGTTTATGCTGCTCATTACCTGAAGAAGTTCAAGGCTGGTCACAGCGCTTAGGAAAAAAACTATTAGCGACTTTTTTAGAAGGAAGAAGAAACGAAAGAGGGGCGAGAGAAGGAGAAATACCAGAGGTAACATTTTTGCTCACGTTGATAAAATATTCATTTAATTCATTTTTTGGCATGCTCTGTTAGTGGAATTTGTTTTGCCTCTAAGATCGTTAATAATGGACCAGGTCTCCTTGGATATGTTTTTAGCAGTCGATAAACGATTTTGATAAAATAGTTTCTTTGCTGTCTTGATTAGTTTTAGGTAGATCTTCCTATAATTCGAAATGAATTCAAGAACTTAAATGGAGTTAGTGAATTTGTTTATGTATAAGAGGGAACGCATATTTTTTGCAGATATGCGTAGGCCTTTCGTAGTCCATAGTTTATGACGTTTAGGTGTAATGGTTTTAAGCAGGAAGGCTTTATTGAATGCACTTATAATTTTATTAAAGAAACCACTAAAGTCAGAATCAAGTTCACCGGATTCATAATTCCAGTTCGTCTATAGGCGAAAGTTACGAAAGGGTGCAAAATTGGAGGCTGAGAAGATTCTACCTAGGAGTTTTTTTTTTTTGAAGACCTATAAGAAATATTGAATTTGGAGAATTTACAGAATCCCAGTTAAATAACGCTGTCTGATTGGCTAACTCCAACCCCACCCGTCAATGTTGTTTACGTTTGTTCACTTCACGTATTTGTATTACTTTTCGAGAGAAGCAGGAATGTGAACGCCTGGCTTAGGTGGTAAGGCTCTCGCGTTTAGAATGCGAAGTAATTGGTTCGACGCCCAGCGCTTGCAAGTTGGGTTTAGGTTAGATTTTGTCGGTTGCGCCCCCCAGCGAGCGGAAGTAATTATATGAATACAAATGCGTAAAGAGCAAAAACGTAAACAACATGGACGGGCTGGGCTAGTGTAAGCACACGTGCTTATCTAGCCAATTAGGCGGCGTTATTTAACTGGGGTTCTGTATCGCGGAGGTTTCCTAAATACGCAATTGGTTAGCATAATCACCTGGTTCTAACCTCTTGGATATAAAAAGAATGAAAGCCTTCATTTTGTATCGTTAAATGAAGGGGGTGACATCGCGTCGTATAAACTAGCACCCCCGTAACTTCTTTATTTTTTATCATACTGGAAAAATAAAAAAACGAACATGCAGAGGAAATTTTTTCCTTTACAAATCTGTCTCTAATTTCCGGTAATTTTGCATATGTACGGGGGACGACAAAAAGCATATTTTTTTTTATAGAATGCCATCTATATTTCTGGCTAAAATTGAAGATATTTTTTTCTGATTTCAAATATACAATACAAATTGACATTTGGTTCAGCCGTTTTTACGTTGTTTAATTTTATAGTTGCATTGAATTTACATTATCATGATATACGATGTTTATAAAGTTGTTGACATCTATACAGTAATCATGGCAGATAACTGCTATCGGTCATATAATCTATCTTTTCAGTTAATGAAAATATAATTATCATTGCAAGTCTTTTATCTAAAGCATCGTATACCGTTATTGCTATCGGTTATTTTGTTAAATGAATCTATACTTAAAAGGCTAGGGCCAGAATAGCAAATTGTGTTAATTTTACTGTAGCTGGCTGTAAAGCCTTTGGCAGTAAATTAGTTTGACTAATTAAAATTAGCAATTTAATTCATCGCCTTGATATAGGTTCGACTCGAGTTCAAATCGCCCCCTGTATATTTACGGTCATATTTCAATATATTTTCCTTAGAGTGATTCCATTTTATTTTGTATTTTTGAGGACATTTTATAGATCTTCTCCATTCTACCTGTCAAGGGATTAAAATTAAGAGTAGTTTAGTTGATAATTATTTCGTTATACTTACATAAAACTTCTAGCTCTAATTATGCTATAACATTTGGATGATATTAAAATATTCATTTGAAACTTAGCTGTAACATATAATCATAGTGATATATTGATTTGAATCTTAGCTAGAATATATCATAGCACGTAATGATCTCTCTAGTAGTGTTGGAGTGATATAATATAATAAGATTATCATATTATTGGATTAACCACAAGTGAGTAGAACCTCATAACAGTTCGAGAGAAGGTGGATTGTCCATTGTTCTATACGAGTAGTGTGAGTTCATTATTATTATTTTTTAAGTTATTTGTAATCCGGATGTTTATTTTGGCAAACTCAGGTCAAGATATTGCTTGTCCTGTCCAGGTCAAGGTATTATCTAGTCTAAATAACAAATTTTCTCAACGCTCTTTTATAGGGTATTTTTTCTAACTCTTATTACTTATTACTCCACTTTCAGGGAGCTATAATAATAGATAATTTTCTAGCAAGAAAAATTTAGTGGCGCCCTACCCTAACTGCCAAAGACCTGAACCCACGCCTTCTTTAAAAATAAAGGAATACTATGCTGAGTACGTCCGGCATATGAGCCGCCTAATAGTGAGCACTTTACAATTAAGGCTGCATGATTAGCATCCAACGCTTAAGACTGGTTTCAGGGTACTAAAATACAACCAAGTGTCAAACGGTAAATCAATTTCTCAATTGCTTTAGGAATTATTGCTATTATAATTAAAAAAAAATTGGAGTTTTTCTAAAGAAATTATTTCTTCAACCAAATAAATTTTACTAAGCTTTTAGCTAGTTATTGAAGTTTCAAAATGTGTTAATACACTCTAAAAATATATATACAGGATGTTTTGCTATTCAAAAAGTAAAACTTGTGTACCACAAAATAATAGCCGATGAGTACTAAAATACAACTCCTCAGCAGGAACTTAATATCTCAAATACTTCAGGAATTATGTATAGGGGAAGATTTGGTTTAATTTTGTAAAACACGCTGTAATTCAGTTACGAGTGGAGTTGTCCAGTTAACTAGAATACATGAGGCTGCGCAGTAGTATAGTATGAAGAATAGGTATATGGAAAATAAATAGAAAATGCTACTTAGATCCTATTCAACCTGATTAAATGAGTTATATAGGCAACAAGAATAATAATTACAATCAGGTTTGTCTTAAATAAATCACACTAAAGGCCATTGCTTAAGTGAATATCCGAAGACCCTGCACTTTGCCAGATAGCGTTTCTTTTTTTGGTCATTACCTTTATTGCGTCCGGGCCCTTCGAAATGTTTCGCAAATAAAAGCAACAACATTTTTTATATAGACCCAATATTGAGTAAATAGCTCTTAAATGAGAATTTATTAAGCCTCATTTTCCTCCAACTGCTTTCCCATATTACAAGGGTACTTGATTTATGTTTAACTAACTTACTTGCTGAATTTCCTAAAGCAGTGATTTTCATAGTATCGAATAAAAACAAATTTTGGGTTTATATTAAGGTACCAGCCGGTAAGAGCCGGTTTGTCTAGTATCACGGAATGGGTATTAACATGTCTTAATAATAATGATATATTTTTATGTCAAGGATTTACTAATAGCGAACGTACTGTTAAAAGTTGAAATTAATATTTACACTAAACTCTAAACATTAGCATTTGCAGTGTACAGGGTGTCCCAAATTCGAGCCTCATCATTGGGATCTCGGAAACTAGAAGAGATACGAGGTCGGTTAAATGGAGGCAAAGTTGTGCAATTTGATGCTGATCAAAATGCCATCTTAAAATTTTAAAAATTCGAACACTTACGAAGATTTTTGGAAAAAACCGAATATTCGCGATTTCATTTTAATTTTTTTATGACTCTATTTGAATAGATATAACAAAATAAATTTCACATTCTTATTGCTACTCTTTCTGTTCTATAAGATGGTGTTATCAGATTTTCAAACCGACGTTTCGTCTTTGAGCTGCCATCATCAACTTTGTTTTTTGAAATACGGCCCTGGATTTTTTATTACAGATTTTAAGGGCATCTAAAGTCCCAAAGCCAATGATGTATCGCACTTATTCGAAAAATTCATATTAATGACATTTTCCATAAGATCTCATGTGTTAGAGAAAGACAGAAAACATATTTTTGGTAAGATTTTACCAGGAAATTATTAAAATTATTTTTTCGAATAAGTGCGATACATCATTGGTTTTGGGACATTAGAAGCTCTTAAAGTCCGTAATAAGAAATCCAGGGCCGTATTTAAAAAAACAAAGTTGATTATGGCAGCTCAAAGACGAAACGTCGGTTTGAAAATCTGACAACACCGTCTTGTAGAACAGAAAAATTGGCAATGAGAATGTGAAATTTATTTTGTTATATCTATTCAAATAGAGTCATGAAAAAATAAAAATGAAACCGCGAGTATTCGGTTTTTTCTAAATATCTTCGGAAGTATTCGGAATTTTTTAACTTTTAAGGTGGCATTTTGATCAGCATCAAATTGCGCAACTTTGCCTCTATTTAACCGACCTCGTATCTCTTCTAGTTTCCGATATCCCAATGATGAGGCTCGAATTTGGGACACCCTGTACACAATTTCCTCGAGAGTTTATGTACCAATGTTCTTTCTATTGTCAATCAATGACGTGAATAGAAATCTGTTCATTACCTTAACTGTTAAATCTATTTATGTTTATAAATGTATAAAAGCGCAGCTATATATGTTAAGATTGAGGAATCAAGCACTACAAATAAAATTCCATTACAAAGTGCTATGTTGGGGTTTGGAACCTGCACTAAAACAGAGTTTTATCCACAATACCGAAATAAAATTTTTTGCACTCGACGCGCGTTTCGCTAACCATGTTAGCATCATCAGGAGATGATCAAGTCTTAATCATCTCCTGATGATGCTAACATGGTTAGTGAAACGCGCGTCGAGTGCAAAAAATTCTGTCTCAGTATTGTGGATAAAACTCTGTTTTAGTCCATTACAAAGTGGTGTAAAACAAGGCGATGTCATAATTATCACCCATACTATTTACTCTCACATTCGAATATGTTTTTAAAAACATAGAATGGAATAGCAAAGGCATGAACATCGCCGGCAGCAACTAAAATATAAATAATAATATAAATGTCATTAAAATCAAAAATTTAAATGGATAATAAAATTAAACTATTTCTTATGATATTCCTGTTTTTTTTTCGTTGAATTAATTAGTTAAAAATTCATTTTATTCTACAAACAATTATATTTGTATATATGTACATGTTTACTGATATTCAAAACAGTAATTTACTTGTGACACTCAGAGTTTTAAAATTTGTGTGTATTAACTAGTAAATGTTACATTCATAATGCTAATAACATGGGCGCTTATGAATGAAAAATCCTTAATATATGATTCGATAGTGGCTTTTCCATAGTGCAGTGATGTATGCTATATATTGTATGGCATAATATATTTATGATATTCTAACGCTATAACCTGAGGAACTTACATAATATATAAATAACAATTACTTTCCAGTGTATACACGTGAATAAACTTTTTAAAAATATTGTTTAAAACTAAATAGCCAAGCCCAGTGACACACTGTGAAATAGAATCCTAAGTTTGACTGACAACTTCTTTACAATATTAGATAAAACATTATCATTCCTCTCAGACTTGCTTGCATTTAAAAATAATTTAAGTTGTTCCTACCTTATTTAATAATAAAATCAATAAAAACAATATACAAATACTTCGCAAAACAAGCTCTATGGTATCGGCTTTAATCTTCAATTTATCGGACTTTCTTTAGGATCAAACGAAAAATATAATATGTATCAAGTTTCTCAATGTTCAAAGCACCAAAACAGAACACAAACTATAAATGGTTTTAAAACATCCGAAAATATGACTAAAAAACTAAAAACACAACGAAAACATGATGCATGATGCAATGGCACAGTGGCGACGATGTGGATGAGGGGACATGGCAATAATGAGTGAACATAGACTCTTTTGGGAAGTATCCATCCTTCTCTAGTTTATTATTCTTGTTCCATGCCCTCGTGTTAGTATTCAATACATAGTAATCATATCTTATCACATCGGATATTAACTTTACGCCAAAGAAACGCCCCCTACATTTCATTTGGAAGCAGGATGGCTTCGAGCAATCACACACAGAGTATCTTATAGCGCCAACCGATTTAAATATTTTACATGTAGGCAGAACCGATCCGGCCAGTCGGTCACAAATCGCGCTGCTAATAGCGACAACCGAAGACTTAATCCCGAAACTATTTCTGGACACGCCCATCAGGCTATGAAACCCTTATATTCCAATCTATTAAAATCAATTTACTCAAAACTTAATACGCAGAGTTTAATAAGGGTGGGCCCAATCTTCATATTTTGTATTTGGGAAACTAATGGTATTAAATTTTTATATAATATTGCTCTATTTTTGGTAAGAAGACAAGAAGGCGTCCTCACTTCCTTTTTCATGATTGATTCTGTCTTAGGTCTCGAGTAAAAGCAGTTTTCGTGACACACAGTTACATTAATTCCCTTTAGATCGCCCAATAAGATGAAAAATTAAGTC
This sequence comes from Pissodes strobi, assembly GCA_016904865.1. NCBI lineage: Eukaryota > Metazoa > Arthropoda > Insecta > Coleoptera > Curculionidae > Pissodes > Pissodes strobi. Next base: position 189,916 of record MU182280.1, on the reverse strand, counting down.
TCTATAATGTAAAATTTATTCTCGCGCTTAAGCCTGGGTCTTGGATGGAAGTCGTTTCCTTGGCTTACATTCACGTTAATTTCCCTCCCTCGTTTGCATCGAAAACATGGCAATTTAATTCTAAAATAAAGTCAAGTAAAAGTAGTGTTACTTAAAGTCTTGAAAAATTATTGGGTCGCGCTTAAATACCGAAAGTAAGTAATCTCGGTGGCACATCGCCACGGTAGCTCCTGTTCGATCTATCTACAAGATGGCGGACACGCTCTATTAAGCCGCTAAGGCAAGTGGTCCTCATGGTGCTCAGTTACATAACCTTTCTGACTTCAGTTTCATCTGCGGTCGAGTCAACAAGCGGTTTGACCGTTGTTTCTCCCCGAGGAAGAATCAGGCGTCCTAGCTAGAAGAAATCCCCATTCAAGCCGGTATTCAAGCCCTGGGAAGCCGGATGTTCTCGTAGGCCTATTCCCGTCTGTGCCGGCAAAGGTTCAGCTCATAGCTACCACTTTGCGTGCTCGACACCTTGAAGGGTCAAAAATATAGTGCAATTGCGCCAACGTTCCCTTCAGCACATCTCAAACCAAGTCTGGGTGAATGCCGTTCCGCGAAGCCCACACGTAAAACAGCGGCACAGACTGATAACAATTTCAATATCACCAAACATAGGCTCCGAAAAGTATTCGCGCTTAAAGCGTGTTTTTACACTCCGCTCGTAAATATACCTACTATACATAAGCCCTCTTATATTATTTCGTAAATTGAAATTCCCTCTTGTACACAATGGTATCTCATCTCACTCCCACATTCTATAAGGGCCTTGCCTAAGTAGTGCAGGGTCGTACTCATATGAAAATAATGAACACAGTAGTTTTTACTTTTACTTTAGATATACCCACTCTACATATAGGTTAAAGTAATGTAAAGACAGCGCATTATAGTGACTTTCCGTGGTTGCATCGGTGTAATGCTGTAACATGGTGATAAATTGCTCAACGATTTAACTATGGTGGTCAATTGGTAAACGTAATGTGTATAGTTCCATATAACTGACATTAAGGCAATATTTATACTTTTATTATCACTTGTATATTATTTTATTTCATTCTTCTCTCAGCTAATCACGCTCATAATTAGTTGTTTCGCAGGACCTAAGATTTTATTATTCATCATCATCATCATCAGCCCTCCTTCATACAGAATTGGACATAGGCCTCCTCCCTAGATTTCCAGTTGTTTCTATTATGTGATTCACTTAAAAATTTAGTTCTGTGATCTTTTTTAGGTCATCATACCACTTTGTTTGGGGTCTTCCTCGGTTTCTTCTTCCCAGATATGGTATTCATTTAATAATTTTTGTACTCCATCTGCCATCCTCTCGCCTTGCTACATGTCTCGCATATTCCCATTTCAATTTTGTGACTGTTTCAATTATATACTTTACTTTTGTTTTGTCTCTTATGCAGTCGTTTCTTTTCCTGTCTCGCAGAGATATACCCAGCATGGCTCGCTCCATTGCTCTCTGTGTTACTTTGAGTTTCGATGTTATCTCCTTCGCGTGGCTGCGTCACGACAAAGCAGCTGTCAGTGAAAAAAACCCCAGTTGATGTAACCATCCTTCTCTAGTTTATTATTCGCATTTAAAGATCCTTTACACAAATAGTGCACTATGTAAAAATCGACCTCTCCTATTGGTCGATCCATCTCGTATTACGATATGTCTGCGTGATGCAATCGATTTCTATCAAGAGCTCTAGTGGTGTAGAGGTTTAGATCGTTGGGTCTCACCTGGAAAACGCGGGTTCGAACCCCGTTGTTTTTTTATATTTTTTTAAAGATTATGTTTCTAAACAGCTTTTTTTCTTGATTTTGGGTATGTCTTGGGTTAGATTGGGTTAGCACCTGGTTAGTTTTCTTTTCTTGAGCCCCCGTAGCGAGCGAAGCGAGCGGAGGGCCATGCGGATCGACCAATAGGAAAGGCCGATTTTTATATAGTGCACTATTTGTGTAAAGGATCTTATAATGCTTATTATTCTTGGGCGTGGAATAGTAATATTACTAATATAACAAAAATTAAATCGATCGTTTTGTAACGGTTTTTGAACAGCACGCTCCCCTCCTCTGTTCTTGTTGCTCTTGGTTTACCCTCTGTCTTTAGTTTGTCTGGCTACATGCCCTGCCCAACGCCATTTCTTGATGCTCTTAAGCTCTGTCCGTCCCCTGTTCTCCGTATGTAAGTATTGGTAGGATACACTGATCAAAAACCCTAGATCTTAGATGCATCGATATTTTTTTTATTTTTGAGTGTATGAGCTAATTTTCCAGCAGCAGTCCATCCTAGTCTTCTTCTTCGTTCTATTTCTTTAGATTTATTTGTTTTGTTTAATGTCATAAGTTGTCCGAGATATATGTATTCTTCTATATTTTCTAGCCGCTGTCCTTCTAATGATATTTCCGGGTCTTCTTTACATATCACTAGTCTTCTTAATATTCATGTTTAGCCCTATTCGTTTCGCTTCTTCATTTAATTTTAGGGCCATCTGTTTCAGGTCCTCATTATTGTCTGCTATGATCGCTATATCATCTGCAAACCTTAAATTAGTCAGTCGTTCTCCATTTATTTCAACTCATCTGTTATTCCAGTCGAGTTTTTTCAATATTCCTTCTAAGGCCAGGGTGAACAGTTTAGGTGATATCGTATCTCCCTGCCTTATTCCTCTTTCAATTTTTATTTTATCTGTTTCTGTGTTTAGTCTAATGTTGCGAGTAAAACCCTTTTAAATGTGTTAGCGAGATATAATGAATAAGACTAGGAATAAGATGATACCTACCCTTAAGGATGCGGCCAGCGCAACATGTGTGCTCCGACTTGCTCGTCGGCGTGGGAGTGGGTCAGTTACTTACTCTTGACCAGGGCGCCACCAGTATGAAGTATCCAAATCCGCAGATCCAAACAGGAAGATCATCGGTCTTAAGAATCCATAAGGGCGACGATTATCCGCTACGCAAGGGCGTTTTAAAATCCAGACGACTGATAAATACAATTGTTTGGTTCAGGGATTTCAGAGCAAATAAAAAACGGTAACGTTAGTGCAGGTTTTAAGTTTATTGGCGTTCGTTAGGTTTGACAGTAACGTGTCGTCATATTACGTCCAATAATCAAAATAATATAAATATAAAACAGGTAAAAGAGCTCAATTGGAAGCAAATAATAATCTATATGCTCATAAATATAAAGACAGTAATTTGAATTAAAATTGCGTTATGATGGAAATAAATTAGATAAAGAATGATCGAACGATTATTAGGCACGCTTTAGCTATAACGGAAATACAATATAACACCTACTGATTACGAAAGATCAAACCAAGTTCAACAAATTAATCAATAATCACAATGTACCTAAGGTATTTATCGTCTCATCATTCTAGTAATTAAGAGTTATCCGTCTAATAGTAGCTACTAAACATTGGGCGCGTTTACCATGGTAGACGACTCGCAGTTGTACATGTATAAACCTTACTGATTCAGATTATAAAATACCGTTATATAAAATTATTTAAACTGAATAGTCAATAAATCAGAACGGCAATGTTGATCATCTAACACAATATAAATCAAACTGTAAGATTAAAGAAATGTATTATAAAAACTATGAGCATTAATATAGATCCACACTAATAGATTCAGCAGTTAATTAGATTCGCATAGGTAAGCTGTGCTTACACCGAAACAGTACAGAGTATAGTTATATCAGTACCACGCAAAAACTAAAACACGCGATATGATACAACGCCGGAAAACTCTAAAACACGCAATCTAATATACGCTGAAAAATATCAATAACACGCTGAAAATAGACGCGTGAAAATATCAGTAACACGCCACTAACATTATGCCGAAAAGATCACAAATATAACCTAAACTTATCTTTACTTGTCTTCGCCGATATCACCTACGGCCTTCTGCACGTGGACTACAGCAATGCACCTTGGGACCATAAACTCTCAGTGGTATGTGAGGTAATGTCCATACCTCTATGGCTACAGTTGGTACAAATGAAACACAACCAACTGTATTAACTGGCAACTACTTGGTTAGCTACTCAAATTCTCTCCAAGCAAAGCTCGCTCCAACAACAATAGCTTGCTCCAGATACACCACTCCAAGCAAAACAGCTCCAGCCAAAAACAATAGCTCCAACAAACTGGATCCGGATAGAAATGGCTCCCCAAAAAAATTGGCTCCCGTACCAAAAAAAAATCCCTGAAAGAGAACAAGCGCTAAGTATGCATTCACTTACTGCAATTTCAAGCAGCTCCTCTTTCAGAACACTCACAATTCAATGAGTATTTAAAAATAGTAATGAGAGTATTTAAAAATAACAATGCGAAGGTTATTATGACCTTATCATCTCACCCTACAGGTGAAAGACATAAAATACTAAGAAACTGACCAATAATATAACCAGTGTTTGCTATTTCAAGAGTTCAGACCCCCAGGCAAGAACAAAGCTTGTCCATTTATGTCATTAATATTAAATCTAAATTTACTAAGCTTATGTACGACTTTACAAGTTCCTATAAGCAAAATTCAATATAGAAAGAAATTTATCAAAGATTATACACAATTTTATACACTATTAAACCCTATTATACAATACGGGAGCCCATAAGACAAAAAAACAGCTATGAGTGTTCGACTACAATATGATCGAGAACGGTATCATGAACTATCATTCAATACGCTTATTTTCCCCAGAATATTACTTCTTGTAAAAATAATGAGTATAAATAAATCATGCTTTGCCTGTTCCAGGCCGAAATTATCTTTTGTTTGATGATATTGCATGATATACGTGCAAGAATTAATGAATTTTGAAAAGTAACGCTCTATATATAGCAATATTGTGCAGTATTTCAATCCCCTCTGTGACCCGTAAGAAAACTATAATGAAATTACTTCTACTCTGATAAAATAAATTCCCCCTGTACAGAAAATAAATGAGAATGTACAAAATGTAAGATATGTATATTTATTTACCTAACTTCGTAGGGTTATTCGATGGTAATGACGAATTGGGGAGCAAACGCTCTCTTCTACAGGCATTCCTCGAAGAAGGAAACGGCGTACTTTGTTCCAGAATACACTGCCCGTGGCAAGTTACTAATCCAATCTTGACTTTAGGCAAAAACCAGCCCATCCACAGTCAAGCCATAAACTACAGCAACCTAGTAACTTGCGACTTAATACCCGACAGAAATATAATCCCCTATTTAGGGCGAATTACAAATTCTTAAGCTTTTATCAGGCGAACGCACTACCTCCATTAAGGGTTTTCTGAAGAAAGAGGACAATATCAAGCCAAGAACGAGTACCTAGGTCGTGGAATTCGATGTTAAAAAGCTAGCAAAAACTCAAACCATAAGCCCGTTCCACACTGTCCTGTAATCATACGCAAACTACAGCAGCCGATGTCGCCAAATTTTCTAACAACTTCAATATGCCATGAAACGTTCCCAAAGCTGTGTGATGTCATGTACTGCTGGCAGAACAAAGAAATCCAACGATAAATCCATCATCGACAATGACCAGACAATCAGCAACTATCTCGTTCCGGCCGGCGTCATTTACAATTTCTAACATCCAATCTGTTCAACGCATAAACGTACCTTTAGCTCCAGTCGGTTTTTTTTCTTGCTAAAGCCAAGCAGCAAGCAAAGCAGTTCGAGCGACGTTGCCAAGTTAGGGAACATACGCATTTAATAACATAGCTTGACTGCGTATTTTTAACGCGAAAGCCAAAAACGGTCGTTTAATATCAAAACAAAGGCAGCACATCAATTAATTATGTATTTCCCTGTTGGCTTGAATCGTAACCACGTAAAAATTACAGGGCGACCACTTTGCCAATTAAACATTTGGCAACGTTCCAAGAATAACCTTTTCATTAAACATTTTGATATTACACTCGTCCGTAGGCAGCCAACAATACTTTTAAAGTATATTTACGCGGAAATAGGAAATTAGTCGCAAGGTATTAAGGGAGGAATCATTGACTTTATTTGACTTCTATCTGTTACATATTCGTGCTAAATTGTTATGTAACACTAATAATTATTGATGTTGCATTCTGGTATATGTTTTTAAGTATGTTTGCGCATCGATGGTCTATTCTTGTTTTATTTAGTTCTTCTTCTAGTGCCCAGTGTTCGACTGAATCAAAGGCCTTTTCGAAATCTATGAAGGCCATGCTTAGCGATAGATTGTATTAATTTGCGTTTTCTATTAGTATGTTAAGCGTTAGCAACTAATGGTCGTATGTACTCTTCTCTGAACCCAGCTTGTTCCACTGACTGGTAGTTGTCAAGTTTATCAGTTAATCTGTTACAAATTATACGAGTAAACAGCTAGTTTTGAAGATTGGTGTTATCTTCTTTCTTAAAAATTTGTACTACTATTGCGTTATTCCAGTCTTCGGGTATTCTCTCTTCTTGGAGGCATAAGTTATAGATTATTTTTAGCTTTTGAAGCACCACTTCCCCGCCTTCTTTTATCAGTTCTGTTATGACATTATCTTCACCTGGTGCCTTGTTATTCTTCATCTGAGATAAAGCGCGATTTATTTCATCTAATGTGATTTCTGGAATCTCTTCCGACCCTACATTCAAAACTTTTCTTTGTTGTTTGATTCTTTCTAGTTTTTCTATCTTTGTGCTATAAAGTTCTTCATAAAGGCAAAAGCAGTAAGTAACAACTTTACAAAAACGTCTCTCCCACCTTTGACGGACGAACGTGGCATCACGGCGACTACAGCCAAAGAAAAAGCAAACATGCTCGCCAAAATGTTTTCGTCGCACTCTACCTTAGACGTGCCCCAAAGCAAGACTCTCCCCACTATACCAAACATCAACACCACCATGGCAGAAGTCAAGTTTTCTCATCGTGATATTCGCAAAATCCTTAAAGAACTAGATACGCAAAAGGCATCAGGACCGGACGGAATACCTGCCATCGTGCTAAAGAACTGCGCCAACGAACTAACACCTGTTTTTTCCAGGCTTTTTTCTCTTTCTTACAGAAAAGGGATTTACCCATCCTCTTGGAAAGTCGCTCGAGTGCAACCTGTTCCAAAAAGAGGCAAGAAAACCACGCCCTCAAACTATCGCCCGATTGCCTTGCTTCCAATAATCTCCAAAGTCATGGAACGTGTAGTCAACCAGCAACTACTCAAGTACCTCGAGAGCAACATGATAATCAGCGATAATCAATACGGCTTTCGCAAAGAGAGATCGACAGGAGATATATTGGCCTATGTCACTCATATATGGAGTAGGGCAATTGAAAACTACGGAGAGTCTCGAGCGATTGCGTTGGATATTTCAAAGGCATTCGACAGAGTTTGGCATGACGGACTGCTCAATAAACTGCCGTCCTTGGGACTGCCCGCCTCTCTCTGCAGCTGGCTGGCCAGTTTCCTTAAGAACCGATCCCTACATGTTGCAGTCGATGGACACATCTCGGACACATTCACCATCAACGCGGGCGTGCCTCAGGGCGCAATACTTTCACCAACTCTGTTCCTCATCTATATTAATGACCTGCTGATCGAAACGAATAATCCTGTTTACAGTTTTGCAGATGACAGTACCCTTGTCTCCTACTTTAGATCAGAAAAACCCTTACCAGCGACTGAGACTCATCACCGCAGACAGGAGCAGATTACAGCAATTAATCAAGACCTGGAGAAAGTTCAAACTTGGGGCGACCGAAATTTGGTCCAGTTCAATGCAGCAAAGACCCAAGCAGCAACGTTTACTAAGAGGGTCAATACAGCGGGCCCTGACATCATTATGGCAGGATCGACCATTCCTTCATCCTCGTCAATCGGGCTGCTGGGTGTCTCGGTCAACAGCAATATGTCATGGCATGACCATGTTGCTAACATCGCAAAATCAGCCTCCCAGAAGCTTGGTGCGCTATTTCGCAACAAAAAACTCTATACACCGCAGCAGTTGCTCTTGCTGTACAAAGCGCAAATAAGATCGTGCTTAGAATATTGCTCACATATCTGGGGTGCCGCACCAAAGCATACCCTAAAGCTGCTGGATTCCATTCAGAAGAGGGCTGTGCGTCTCGTCGGCGATCCGGAGTTGACCCGGAATCTGGATAGTCTGGAACATCGCAGACATGTGGCCGAGATGTCTCTGTTTTACAGATACTTTCACGGCAGATGTTCCCAGGATTTGGCCCACATAATCCCGCCCCTGGCAACTCCTGTCAGGCAGTCCCGACAGACGGCAGGAGCGCACCAGTTCGTCGTACAACTAGAAACACCTAGAACATCGCTTTACCAGAACTCCTTTGTCTGGCGCACTGCATCACTGTGGAACTCAATTCCAGGACATCTGTTTCCCACTAATTACAACCTACAAATATTCAAGAACCGTGTCAATCAACATCTTCGCACACACACCGCTCGTCGAGCGCCATAGGATCTACCTTTAGTGTGTGTGCCACTGCCATAAAAAAAAAAAAAAAAAAACAATTTTTCAGTTATTATTTTGATCTTGTCTTGGTCTCGCTCTTTTCGCATTTTCGTTTTTTATAGCAATTATTTGATGCTGTCCATTCGATTTTTTCATTATATGTTGTAGTTTTTTGTTTATGATGGTAGGCTTTGGACTAAAATTTATCAGTTCTTTAGTATTTGTATTATTATTCTAATAATGTGTGAGGTTGATTCATAGCACTGAGAGAAATTGCTTATACTATAGTACCGTCAGAATTAGATACGTGATTTGTTTATATTTGTTTATGAGTTTTAGTTGCTTTCAAATTAAAGTAACTTATATTAAAATATTAACATAATGCTAACTTTGCTTTATTTTGAAAATCAATTTAGAACTAGCCCTATGGTAATTTATGTTCTGTTTACTTGAAAAATCAACCAAGATGGAATTTACAACAAGTGGAAAGAAATGGAAGAGACCTACGTCCAGGAGTGCGCAGATATGGGTTGAGAAAAAAAGAATAGCTGATCCAAAATTTGATAAATATTTAAACAACGAACAAAACTTTTTTACTACCGAATTCATCGATATCATCATCCATATCAATGTAAATTTCTGTGGATGGTCATTAAAGTCAGTCGCAACAAAGGATCTTCCCCTGTTCGTACGGGAAATATTGCTAGTATAATATCCATTTGGGAACATGTCTTTTCGACATCCTTGAATGATATCTCAACCGTTTTTATTGGTTTTTAAGAGTTACTGCATTTCATTTTCCACAACTCGAATTCATAACGAAGTATTGAATGATTATTTGCGTTTAGATATCTAACGAAGATATTATTTTTCTATGACAAGAAAATTAATCAAATCCTCGATAATTGTGATAATAAGGGAAATCCTATGAAACTATTCCGGCTGGAAAATTCTCTCTATGCAAATTTTAATGTTAAGCTCTTAGCTAAATTTTCTGCTTCTTTAAAATTTTCAGGAAACACGTCTAACAGCATTACTTGTTATGACTCTTAAAATATTTGAAGTCTGACATACCCTTACTAGAGTAACTACCACAAGTATACCGCGAGCAAATAATATATGGAATAATTTCGATAAAAAAAATCAAGTCATTATTTTTTTGTGTAAAATACTGGGACACGTCGATTTTTTATTTTTCTTGCGCATGTTTTTGAATAAAATCTTTATATACAGGGAGGTTTCAAAAGAATATACAATGTCAATGGCACTTTCTTTCAATAGAGTCCACCATTTTTTATTTCATGTTTTAAATCTGCATAACTAAACAAACTGTCATAATTTGTCAAATAATGACGTATTACATTGAAATTTTAAAAATTATACACCTTAGAATAAACCTGGTGACATATTTGTTTTAATTTTTTATGCTCTATGTGCCTGCAGAAAAATTTAGTATTTTACCACGCATTTTATCTTCTTCTAATTGTATTTAATTACTTTCACCTCAGATTAGATGTAACTGTCAAACTGCCGGTGAATAAAGTAAATAGAAAAATTTAAAGTTAGGTTAAGAAAATGTGCAATTAATTATGCGTAGAGTAGAGGGAGTTTATTTATATAAAGACGCCACCAACTTGTAGACGGCACAAGTCAGAAATCCCCCAAGTTCTAATATGGAACTCGCGTTGGCTTATGCGTCGCAAGCGAAAAATTATATAATAAAATCAGCGGTTGGCGTCAGAGATTTACCAATACGAAAAAATATAAACAATTCAAACTTACGATAAATCAAAACAATTCAACTACTGAGCCCAAATAATTCCCCCCTTGGCCACAAAGAAAATAGGAATTTAATTAGTTTACTCAATATATCACTAAAAGCGTGATCCTAATTAGTTCGTGCATGTCTAGCACATCAAACTGCTGCCAAACTCATAGAAGTCTCAGTCGATGTTGCGCCTACTCGTACAGATACATTCCAAAAAATCAGTCTAGATTTTCTGGACAATCTGCTCCCTCGAAGCAATGACGTAAAACAAGAACTCAAATCACTCATGTTTTGTGATTTTAGTTTACTCAACCGCATTGTTTCGCAACTGCGACGTACATGCTACATACTACACCCTCCACCTAGCAAACGATTTCATGAACAAATTTTCATAAACCAGAAGTCGATACACCGAAGTAACACATTCCTACTAAGAGTACCAATGGAACACGACTCACTCACTTCTGCGAAAAGGAAGATATCAGTCCAAGAGATATTAATTAAAATGATTCCGAAAGGTCAGATAAGAAATAAAATTTATTTTAACGAATGTTACATTAAAGAAGAGTCACCAAAACCGAAATAATATAGCATTTTATGATGGAATACGAAACAGATTAACTTCCACAATTGGGTAGTGAACACAAAATAAGGTAAAATGATCGCACATTGCAAGTTTGTTTTCGTTGTTCCTTTCACCCTTACTCTCACTTTAAAAAGCCTTAAACAACTATGCTTCTTTCAGGTAAATCAGGAATCCAAATAAACTGTAGAACAAAAAAAAAACTAAATTACAAAGTAAATATCATAAAGCGTTTCCACATGCTAAGATTCCCAAATGGAAGCAAATACCAACCGTCTAAAAAACACGAAAATATCACAAAATAGTCGCTAAAGCTTTCGAGAACTCACAAGCAACGTTACAATGTATTCAATAAATTCAAAACATTTATTTAACTTGGGCATCATAGCAAAGGTCGTAAAATAAAAATTCAATGTTGCCAAAGTGCTATAATGGAAATCATTTAAAGGAAACTCCGATAGAATATTTAGAGTGTATGGTATAGTATGGTAGAGGGGTCGCTCGGCAAGGTTTACCCTTTAACACGTCGACCACCATTGATCTTTTGTTGTATACCCTTCTAAGTTACACGAAAATTCCTATCTCTTTCGAGAACCTCAGAATTCGTCGAGGGATGAGCTTTTATAGATCTCCAGATGCCACAAGGGCATTTTCGAGATGTCTCAATCTTTGGCGAGTCAGTGCCTGACATCCGCAGAGTAGATGCACTGCGTTTCAGCTATAGTTTTGCAGAATCTAGATTGTTTGTCTGTGGTTTTTCCATTTTCTTGAGGTGGTATGTACCTCCAGGGGCCATATCCAGTGATAAGGTCTACGACAAGTTTTATCTAATTTTTTGTAGATTGAGAGGCTTTCTTGTGTAGTTAGGCGAGCGAGAGATGAGTCTTTTGGACTCTCTCTGCGCAGGTACATTGGCTCAATGTGTCTATATCCGCATATTTCCCAATTTCTGAGTTCATTCATTATGTGCCCTCTAGTGCTGCCACAGAATGGTGCAGGCCCGCACCACTCCGTGCGAGCTGGTCAGCAACTTCGTTGCCTTCTACACTCTCGTACCCTAGTTATACACATTAGGGTGAGTCTGTTTCTGTTTGCCAATTGATCAGTAGCCATCCGATAATCTCACATTAGCCGGGAGTTGATTCTGCTAGATGCTAGCGCTTTTATGGCTACTTCACCATCTGGTAGGATATAGATCATTGCACCTCTTAGACTTTTTTGGCACATTCAGAGATGGCTATATGGATAAATTTAGTTCTTACTGAAAGATAGTGGGTGTATTTCCTAAAGGTGCAGATAATCGACTCCTAGGTCCGAAAATCCCGGATTCCACTCCTTCTTTCATCTTTATACCAAACAAGTGATCTCCTCTCTAGTTATTTTAGTCTTTCCCCTGTAGCATTGCAGTCTGCAATTACCACTTCAAAGGAGCGATCAAAATTAAGTTTTGTTTCCATTGTATCGGTTGGTTTGGTCATCGCCTCTATCTGGATGTCCTTCAGAATATTAAGGTGACCAGTCAGGTTTCCTGAATTCAGTTTTTGTGTCTGAGTGTTTCTATGTGCACTGGTCCAGGCCTCTTTTTCTATACATATGTGCAGCGGAAGGAGTTCAAGTAGGGTTTCCAGGGCTGCTGTGGGGCAAGTTTGCATAGCCGCTGTTACACCCAGACAAGCGAGCCTTTGTACTCTTGTTAGCTTTCGCTGTGTTGTTATTTTTGCAAAATATTGGAAACAAATATGTAAGTCTGGCTGTGGTGTAATCGTTATAAACACGAGAAAAATGATGTTTCATGAACAGTAGACGATATAATAAATTCCTTAAGAAAGTACAAAAACGGCAAATTCACATTTCACATTTTATCTTGATAGAAGCAAATTGATGTAAAATTGGACAACGAAATCTTAATCCGAGTGCTCTTCATTTGCTCTAGTGTAGGAAATCGTAATTTTCATGTTTATTCTAAGATTTTGCATATATACATTGTAATAGTATAAGACTAAGATAACAGGATAACAAAGAAAAATAATTTTGTCCCCGGAAGGACATCTATTATACGCCCTTGGGGAGAAAATCTGACATGTTATATTTCCAAATGAGGGAGAACATTTCTAAAAGTTAAGTACAGATAGTTATTTTTATTGCGATACTTCCTTGGATGTACGCTTTAAAATATTTATAATAATTATTGATCACACTACTTTTCATGTGTTTCCGTACGTAAAATCTACGCCATATTAGGTAAGCAATGCCAGTTAATATGATCATCTGCTTCTATTTATTACCGTAGGGAAAATTGGATATTAGATTATGCGATATGCGTTTCTCCATTTCGAGATATTATTGTGATGTGTATCAATTCATCCAATTGCTGGAATTGATTTGATTTGCGCGTCAGTAATACTAGGAGTGGGCCACAACGATAGA
>MU182280.1:138770-160558 GCA_016904865.1 Pissodes strobi | reverse complement strand
ACAATGTCATATAAATTTGACGGTATTGTTTATAGTTAAACTTAAAAAAAATAATGAAGAATTATACGGCATTAAAAAGGTTTGATTTTTTAACGTTTTTCTCGAAATAAATTTGCTAAATTTACAGTTATTTAGCTACAAAATAAACATAAAGTATATTAATATGCAGTCTACATAATTAATATAGTACATTTTAGCGCCAATAGCCTAATTTTAAGTAAAATTATTTAATTTAATCTGACCTTACTTCTTGTCACAAATACATCAAAACTAACTTTAAATAATAATTTTAGTCATTTGATCCGATTACGGTACGTTATAATAAATTTTAATAGATTTGGTTAGTTTTGGTTAATCGTCGAATCAAGTTTCGGTTAGTTTCACTTAGTTTTAACTTATTTAAGTCATTTAAAACGGTTCCGATATGATATAATCAATTTTAATAGATTTGGTTAGTTTGGGCTAGTCGTCGAAACAACTTTCGTTTAGTTTCACTTAGGCTCAACTTATTGTAGTCATTTGAACCGGTGCCGGTGCCGATACAGTATAATCAATTTTGAGAGATTTGGTTAGTTTGGGTTAGTCGTCCAATCAACGATACGAAAATTCCGCAAAGCCAGAAAATCACTCTCATGAAAATAAAGAAGTACCTATAGTAAAAATGATGTTATATTATTATATATTTTTAAATAAATTTTAGGTAATTCCACTATTATTGCTATCTTTGAAACGGTCAAAGCTACAAAGTTGATTAAACTAGAAAAAAGTTGCCATTATTAATGCCTTTTCAAGATCGATTTGCAGTGTTGTTAAATTCTTGTTAGATTCTGAGATAGCAACAGTGGTATCACTTAAAAATGACACCCTGTATAGCAATTTTTTTGTCAATTTCCTCCTATGAAAATATTTTTACAACTGTGCTCAATTTCACTTGATTTTTTACCCGGCCGGCGGCAGTCAGTAGTTCTTTTGGTACGAGTACATACAATCTCCTGAATACATCTCTGGTAAACGCTTGACTAGAGGAAGCCAGGCGAATCGATCGGACTTATACTGACAAGAACACGCAGGTGTCACGGTATATTTCCCTTTCCAAACTTTATTGGAGAACTACGTTGGGGTTTGGAACCTTCAGCAACATGCACCAAAACAGAGTTTTATCCACAATACCGAAACAGAATATTTGCACTCGACGCGCGTTTCGATAACCATGTTAGCATCATCAGGAGATGATTAAAACAGTTTATTCTGTTTCGGTATTGTGGATAAAACTCTGTTTTGGTTTATTGGAGAAGATAGCAAGGATTTTTGTTAGTTAGTTTGTGACTTTCGTCCACATTGCTTTAACGTAATTATGGATGTAGCAAGACTTATCACGATTGTGCACGAGTATAAGTTTACAATGTGGGGTATCTAGAATATTCGGACATTCTTCTCAGGGACAATATTTGCAGTTTCGTTTTCTTCTTCTTCTTACAACACGTCAATAATTATAAAATCTTCATTCAGTAACGAAATAATGCTTTTGCTTCTTCAACAGCACTTAGCTAACTGCGGGAGAAATACTGATACCGACTCCAATAATCCGTGGTAGTAGACGCAGGACACAAAAAAAATCCGATTCGTCCGATTCGTACCGTCGGTCCGATGACGATTAGTGGACGCGTACCTTTACGCAGCGTATCGCTCATCTCCAGTTACCACGTGATATAAAGGAATGTGGCAGAATTACATCAAAAGATTTGCCGCTGAGTGAACCTACTAGTTTGTTTATACTATGTTAAAACTAATTGAACGTTTTTACAATCGTATGTATCAGTTTTAATTGTGTGTGACTTACCTACGTGTGTAATTACGTACTACATTTTTGGCAAAACTATATCCTCGAAATTTAGTTTCATTTCAATAATATCTTAATCCAAGACACCAAAGTTGTATTAAATGCATCCAACATTCTCAGGCGGTACCGTGGCTCAAATTAAACTTGCATATTACGTGTACGCAGATTTAAACGTAATTTACAGATTTTAATTTTATTTTCGGGAATCGACTAGCCTAATACACTGCAATTTTCGTTAAATTTTTTCGTAGCTCTTGACACTATCATGATGGTTTACCTAATAAATATCCCAAGATAGTTTGGGCAATTTTTATCAAAAATTCTTTATGAAATAAAATACACGGGAAGCAGTTTAAAATGATAATACCACTAAAATGCGATTTATACTTAGACATACACATATAATTTATTCTAAATGAAGCACCTTTTGTATTACATGCAAAACTTTTAAACCAAAAAGGCCTCTTCTTCTTATGAAAGCGTAACAGAGTGCTTCCGGCCTAAGCCATTATCAGTGTTACCTGCATTAACGGAATTTTAGTAATTTTTTTGGGGAAGTTTTTACGAAAAGAAATTGACATTGTTACATTAATACGTTAAAATTCCTAACATTTGGAAGTAATTAGCGTAAATATTTAAAGCAAGAAGGGTGATTTTTGTATTGAGAAATATAAAAAGAAGTAGGTTAGACTATTTTCACTTACTTGTCAGTGGAATCGAGCAGCATGTCGACGAAGAGAGCAAACAACATTAATTGATAATGGTCACTTTCAAGTTCACAAAATTAAATTTTTGGAAAAAGGTTCATATAATTCTCTTTTTTAAGAAGAAAAAGAGGGCTGAACTTCGTTCTTAAGAGAAACGCCGAAGGTGTCACTATTGATATGTTGACAAGGAAACCGGTGACACAGGAAATGATCCGCCAAGAATTAGCGGTAATTTTAAATTTTAAATCTAAGTGTTAAGTCTATATAATAAAGAATAAAAAATACTTATTTAGGTGAAAAGGTAAACTATATCAAGATCAGATATCAGCCCGGTACAACTCACAAAACTGGCCCCTCATTTTCTTTACTTAATTGATGTTTTACGACCAAAAGAAAAGGTTATTAATATTCACTGTTGTGGAGATGAGCAGGGCTCTCATACAAATTCTGAAAAAGATTAATTTCTCTTTATTTATAAATTACAATAGAAATTGATTAGAATGCAGACCGGCTGCCACTAAGCTAGATGAGTTTACCAAACGATTTAATGGGAAATATGTAAGTTGAATTAGAGGAAATGTTAGATTTTTAATTTTTTTTTATAAATATTAGTGTTAAGCTTAAAAATTTGAAAGAAAAGGAAGTACTTAATTAAGTGAAATAGTTAACTTAATTAAGAGCAGATATAAGCCCGGCCCAACCTACAAAACTGCTCCTCCATTTTTTAAGTTGCTTAATTCATGTTTTTTCGATGATCAAAAACAAATTGGTAAGGGTGTTAATATTAGCGCAGCAGAGATATGCAATGCTAACTCAACCCGAACATATTGAAAAAAAAAGAAGAACTTAATTAAGTGAAAAGGTCTACCATATTAAGAGCAGACATTAGCTCGACCCAACCTACCAGTGCCCTTTTTAGATTGCTTAATTTATGATTTAACGATGATAGAAACATTGTTACGGGTATTAATATCCAGTGCAGTAGAGATGGGCAAGGCTAACTCCACCCAAACGTATGACTTCTATAGAGATGAAAATAAATTAAAAGCACCTAAATGAGTTAGTGTTAAGGATAAAAATTGAAGGAAAATGAAGTACTTAATTAAATGAAATAGTTAACTATATTAAGAGCAGGTATTAGCCGGACCCAACCTACAAGACTCACCCCCCTTCTCCCTTTTTGAGTTGCATAATTTGTTTTTCAACGATCAAAAGATTATATTGTTAAGGGTGTTAATATTCAGTGCAGCAGAGATGGGTAAGGCTAACTTAACCCAAGCATATAATTTCTAAAAGAGATTATTTTTTTTTATAATTTTAACATTGAAAATGTTTTTGTAATCCTAGTACGGGGTATCAAATCGCGAAAAAGTGCATGCTACACTTGCCACACATGACTTCCTTCATACGCGTGAGAGATTTTGTTAGTTTGGGCACGGTATAAATTGTACTCTGGTTTGGGTTAGGGTTTATGTGGAAGGAATCGGTTCAAATTAAAACAATAAATTAAAACTAACTGAAACTAACCGAAAGTTGATTGAACTACTAACCCAAACCAACCAAAAGTAACCAAAAGCACCAAAAAGGATTAAAAAAATTAAAGTAAGTTAAAATTAACTCAAATTAACCGAAATTTTGCGGTTTACCAAAACTAACCAAAAACATTAAAATTGGTTATAACGTATCGGATCAGGTTCAAAGTACTAAAATAACTTGGAACTAACTGAAACTAACCGAAAGTTGATTGAACGACTAACCAAAGGTACAAAAATATTAAAGTAAGTTAAAATTAACTTAAATAAACCGAATTTTGGCAACTAACCAAAACTAACCTAAAACATTAAATATGATTATAGCGTCTCGAAGTCGGTTCAAGTGACTAAAATAAATTAAAACTAACTGAAATTAACCGAAAGTTGGTTGAGCGACCAATCTAAACTAACCAAAAGCACCAAAAAGGGCTACAGCGTATCGGAATAGTTTAAAACTTTAAAGTAAATTAAAACTAACCCATATTAACCGAATTTTGGCGACTTACCAAAACTAACCAAAAGCATTAAAATTGGTTATAACGTACCGGTACCAGTTCAAATTACTAAAATAAACCAACTGAAATTAACCGAAACTTGATTGAACGACTAGCCAAAATTAATTAAAAGTAACAAAATGCACCAAAAAGTGCTAAAACGTATCGGAACATTAAAAATATTAAAGTAAGTTAAAAATAACCCAAATTAATCGAATATTGGCGACTAACCAAAATTAACCAAAAACATTAAAATTGGTTATAACGTATCGGAACCGGTTCAAACGATTAAAATAAATTAAACCTAACTGAAACTAACCGAAAGCTGATTGAGTGACCAACCAAAACTAACTAAAAGTAACCAAAAGCACCCAAACGTGCTAAAGTGTATCGGAATAGGTTGCACAAATTAAAGTAATTTAAAACTAATCAAAACAAACCGAATTTTCGCGACTAATCAAAAACATTGAATTTTATTATAACGTATCGGAGCCGGTTCAAATGAATACCTCTTTGATTTCATGCGAGTGTTTTTTCAAGGTCGCGACACGGATATTTTTCCTGAACGTCACGACAGGGTTTATGAAAAATGGATTATAACGGATCGGAACTGGCTCAAACTAGCAAAATAAGTTGAGACTAAGCGAAACTAACAGAAAGTTGATTGGACGACTAACCAAAACTAACCAGATCTATTAAAACTGATTATAATGTATCGGAACCGGTTCAAATGATTGAAATAAGTTGAGACTAAGTGAAACTAACCAAAAGTTGATTCGACGACTAACCGAAACTAACCAAATCTATTAAAATTGATTATAACTTATCGGAACCTGTTCAAATGACTGAAATAAATTGAGACTAAGTGAAACTAACCGAAAGTTGATTGGACGACTAACCAAAACTAGTAAAATAAGCTGAGACTAAATGAAACTAACCAAAAGATGATTGGACAACTAACCAAGTCTATTAAATGATTGAAACAATTTGAAACTAAGTGAAACTAACCGAAAGTTGATTAGACGACTAACCAAACTAACCAAATCTATTAAAATTGATTATAACGTATCGAAACCGACTCAAATGACTAAAATAATTTGAGACTAAGTGAAACTAACCGAAAGTTTATTAAACGACTAACCAAAACTATCAAAATAGATTAAAATGATTATAACGTATCGGAACCGGCTCAAATGAATAAAATGAGTGAAACTAACCGAAACTTGATTGACTAACTAACCAGTACTAACCAAATCCTTTAAAATTGATTGTAACGTATCAGAACCTTAAATAATTTGATACTAAATGAAAATAATCGTGTTAGATCGGGGATTAAGAGACGAATCGAATGTAATATTTTTTAATCGTTTTTACAGCCACCCCTCATGTTATAAATAGTAAAAACTAGTCGTATTGCATACCATTAGATCGGGAAATGAGAGACGAAACGATTACAAATGTTATTTTGCTTTTTACAACCACACTTAACGTTATAAACTGTAAAAAAGAACGAACCTTGAAGTAATATGCATGTATGTGGTATATTTTGTTAAACTAAACTCACGTAATCTAATCTGATCTAACACAAACTAACCCAAACTTATACCAACTATTACTTACAACATAATTATGAGCTTTCTCAGATCTCAAATTTAACAAGCGTTGCATTCTGCTTCGGCATTTTCAATGTCTCCCCCGGTTGCATCTTTGTAAAGGGCTGTGAATTTTTATTTTTAAAATTGAAATACAGATAGGCTAACACCAAGATGGATGTGATTAATAATATGTGTGATTTCCAGTATCTAAATTAAATAATCTTTTTAGATGCCAGAGTTCAGTCGTGTAGCCGAATTTTGATAAAGACAGGCACTATTAATTGTAAAAGAAGTATTTTCAAATGAAAGAAACACAGCTTTTATCTGTTCAAATACTAAAGAATTTTAATCAAGAGGTCTTCTGTGAGTTTATGAGTTGTTGAGATTAACTTCAATATTTAGGCAATGCTTGGTTAGAAGTAGGTCGTTATTGATCATGATATCTTCTATAAAGTGCAGTGTGTTGAAATTTTTTGACGAGATGTGTAAGATTTTGAGTTCGACTGAAACTATGGTTGTAATTACAAAAATGTTCACCGAAAACAGAATTATTCATATTTATATGTTCATTGATACAGATTTTCAGTGGTCTACAAGTTCTACCGATATAGGTACTTCCACAAGGCTTATAAATTCGACTTTTTGAGATAGTATCCATTTTATCTTTCGTATTATTTAAAAAGGTTTGTAATTTATTTCTATTTTTAAAGGAAACCGTTAATAATAAATTGACAAAGCAGTGTCATAATGGTTGTATACATCTGCCAGAGCAACCAAACTAACGCATCCTCACTGCAGAGATCAATCCATCGCACAGTTAAAGGGCATACTGGTGGGCAATTCCCACCCAGAGAGACTTGTAAATATGTTTCTTTTCAACACTCAATATAAATTCCTGGAAAATATAATTGACAGACCCTCTCAACCTTCATCTTTGGATACATTAACTGCAATTGAGCAAAACTCTAACATTGAGGATACAATAAGCAGTATTACCAATAATACAGCCAAATATTTCTCTTTACCATTCATAGAGGGCTTCAAATGTAAACTCACTGACCTCTTCAAAAATCTAGATATCAAAATTACAAAGAGACAAGTTAAAACTTTATCTTCAATTTACACAAAAACAAAGTCTTCTCTACCACTGAATGAGAACTACAACATTGTTTATAAGGTATCATGTAAGAACTGTGAAAAGTGCTATATATATCAAACATCGAGAAACTTAAAAGGCCGTCTTAGATATCATAGGCGTGACATCCGAAGAGGGGTCCAATCCTGCGCACCAGCAGAGCATGTTCATGAACTGGATCATCAGGTTGATTAGGATAACTGAGATTTTGGAAAAAGTAAATTCCTACTATAGAAGGATTTTCTTAGAAATGGTTCATACAATTATGGAAGAAAACTCGATTGGCAAAGAAAGTGACACTCAGAATCTCACTGCTGATGCTGTTTACAATTATATTTTAAAAACGCAGAAAGATTGTTATCTCGCTGCCTTGGATTTTCCCGCTCCGGATGAAAGTTCCAAAGTTGAGGCATGGTAGAATTCTATTGTTCTTTCTTCTTAATTATTACTAAAATACAATTAGAAAAAACCTTTTAAATATTGCGTCTGAGTCAATAGTTTTGTAAATGTCCTGGTAAACTATTTGTTTAAGTAATAATTCTTAACCACCAATATTTCGAGCACATGACAAATAAATGTGTTATTTTCTTTGTCACACTTACAAAAAAAATTGGAATTATTTATTATTAAAACGGGGTTTTATCCACATTGCCGGAACAGAATTATTTCACTAGACGCGCGATTCGCTAACCATGTTAGCATCATCAGGAGATGATTAAAACTGTTTTAATCATCTCCTGATGATGTTAACATGGTTAACGTGGATTTTTATTGTGGATAAAAATCCATTTTAGTGCATTTTGCCGAAGGTTCCAAACTTCAATATATTTTATTTATTATATTATTTATAGAAATTAGTATTAGCTTTATTATATATAGCTTTTCCCCTAAAGTATTGAAGATTCTATAAATATTTTTATACTCACATCAACTACTTGTCTGAAAGATCGTAATATTTTTAGAGCTCGAGTAAAGATAAATGACCGGGTGAAATGTTATGGGAACAAAATCACCCTTTTAGAAAGAAATTTGACTTTATGTATTTCCTTAGTGGTTTTTTATGAGAAGATTTGAATTGGTACTATAGGAATAAAAATGCATAATCTAGAAAATATTTATTTTACCAGTATGTGTATATTTACGAATTCGTGAAATATTTAGTTCTATGGGCTGGAAAGTACCATCAGTAATTGGCTTTTGTAACTAAATACATAGACGAGCAGTGATTAAATAGATGGCTTATTTCTTGGGATCGTATATAAAAAAAAAATAGTAGGAAAACTAGCAGTCAGCTATAGGAAGAAATATCTTGAATTCTTATGGTGGATATATTATTGTTTAATATTAATTTTACCACGCCCAACAACTTTTAGAATTCTTTATTACAGCTCTTACTGAGTTTTGGAATGAAATTTCACCATAAGTGGTATTACTAGATCAGATTCAGCCTTTGGTACACAGATAGACAATACTTTTAGTAATATTGATTTAAAAAACTCCAGTTTTATTAAGTTAATTGCACTATTCGATCCATGCTGCTCAAATTTCTGATCAGTATGTCCAACTTTTGTTTGCCTCACTTCATAGGTACCGATTACAAGGGGGCATTGGCGATTGAGATTGTCATTCAAAGGTATATGTTACAAATGTACAATTAAATAGGTTCCTACTAATAGATATTGCTTGAAACATCTTACTGAATTTTAATAAGTGGATGGCAAGCGGTTTTACTTCTGATTCAATTTGAAAATCATAATTTCAATATTTTTCGATTTTTATGTTACTTTGAAAATTATACCATATCATCCAAAAAAAACATTTGTGTCGACAAAGAATGTAACAGAGTAGAAGAACAAAATAAGCTAAATGCTTATTATTATATGTCTTAAAAAAATTAAAATATAGAGTCATTAAGAAAAATAAAAGAAAATAAATGAAAATTAATTTTTAATAATTATGAAAAAGAGTCATATCAAGGAAAAGATGGAGAACACAAAGTAACCTCTCTAGGAAGATCTAATTTAAAAAAAAATTCAGCGAGTCTGCTAGTACTCGAAACTGATATGTAAACATATCCTATAAGGACATCGGTGGTAAAAAATGTCAGCAGCACGTTGTGTTCCAAGCGGTGAACCAAGCCCGACGTTGCTTAACTTCAGTGATCGGACGAGAACTGGTATTTTCAACGTGCTATGGCCGTAACCTGTACATTTTAGCTTGTTTAGATAATAAAAACAAACACATTCGCATTTATAATATTAGTTAGGTTTATTTAATAGTACTTACTGGCAGCTTCGGAGTGGATTAGTTCACTGCACAAATTCGACACGAAAATCTAATGCGACCTGGAATAACATCAACATATGGACACAGCTTATTTACCTTTTAATTTTGGGCCGACATCCTTTGATTTGGGAAAGTCAATAACCAACTTTTTCAAATTTTAGAAGAAGGCTATGACTCAATATTGTTTTAAACGTCTGGGCATCTTAATAATGCTTTTGACAGTTTGTTTAATTTAAAATAATAATATGCTTTTTATCGTCTAAATTAGTTTAAACACAATTTTAAATGGCAAAATTGTATAAAAATCCGAAAATTCGGATGATAACCGTGGCTTCGGATGAATTTGTCGTGGATTTTAAAGCGAAAATCCATTTTAAATTCAACCGTCCATTAAAAATAAGCTGTGCTATGAATCCAAATACACTGCGAATATAATATAATAAAAATAATACATTTGACGGTTCGAACCGTACAACATTTCGAACCGTTTAATTTAAAATATGCTTTTTTATCGGGTGTTTATGTGCAAAATTTTATAATAATACCGCCTAGCGGCTAGAATCGGCTTACACATTCCGTCCCCATATCGCCGTCCCCCCATTTCCGTGGCATTTGCCGAGATTGCGTAAGAAGTTTACACATCAAAAATTAGAGATGGTAAACTAATTTTAATATGATTTAATTCAAGTTTTAATGAAACATGAAAAATGTACCTACGTCTATTTTTATCATAGTTAAATAAACGTTTACTTATAAATTATCTCTCGAGTCGGTCATTGCACATTTAATTTTAATAAATAACTTTTTAATGCAACGTAAAGAATAATTTTTCTAACTACTTACTGAGCTACATGCTACTGAAATGAACTTTAAAGTAAAATAATTTAGTAAAAAAAAACTTTGTATTTTAGTTATATTCAAAAAATATGCACATAATAATCTTACTTGAAACAAATTTTGTTTAAACTATTTTTTTTATGAAAACATATTGGAAAATATTTCAGGTAAAATGTAGAAAATATTATTTGTTTTCTAAATGTATTCAACATCTTCGCACACACACCGCTCGTGGAGCGCCATAGGATTTCCCTTTAGTGTGTGTGCCACTGCCATAAAAAGAAATCTATAGGTACCTACCTACAATATTTACTAGCACACTACC
Organism: Pissodes strobi; assembly: GCA_016904865.1. Taxonomy (NCBI): domain Eukaryota; kingdom Metazoa; phylum Arthropoda; class Insecta; order Coleoptera; family Curculionidae; genus Pissodes; species Pissodes strobi. The sequence continues at coordinate 149,807 of MU182280.1, read as the reverse complement.
GTCAATAATTAAGTAAATAAAAAGTGCTTAGAAGATTTTATATATATTTTTCCATGCATCTTAATAGGAAAATAGCTGACTGAAAAGAGAAATTTTGTAAAACGTCAATTTAGGCTTATATTTATATATATTTATAATAAAACATTTTTACAAATTCTTGTGTATCGTGGTTGAACGTTTAAAAAAAGTATACTGTCCCTATTAGACTTCTAAATCAACCCCCCAAACATATTTCTCTCATTGAGCCTGGTTATTTGTTATTTCTAAGTTTATGGTCCAACGCAATCGCAGCTTATAGTCTTCAGACCAATTTCTCAATTGATATTAATCATGTACCGTCTTGTTTTCAAACTTGCAATTTCAATATATCAGATTATATTGTTAGCGAATGTTTTCTACATGTGTGATTCCTTTAAAGTTTAAAGAAGCTAAGGAAGCTCCTATTTATAAAAAGATGCCCCTGGGAAGGCAAATTGTTACCGACTGGAGTCCTTGCTTCCAGCTTTTTCCAAGGTTTTTCAGCAGCAGGTTCTAAATAGATTTATTGCTGAATAAAAATATGAATTCAGGTCTTCCATGTTAACAGAATTGGAAAATTTCAAGACAATTACATACGTAATTACACCTCATGTAGAGAGGCTGTAATTTGATCCCTCAAAAGTCTTTGATACGATTGATGATTAAGTTTTTTTTTTATTTTCGGCATACACTCTAAAGGAAAATCCCATACCACTCAACGAGCGGTGCGTGTGCGGAAGAGACTATGGGCGTTGGACTTTAAGCGAGGTAGTCTGTAGTTTTCGGAAAAGACGTTACTCGGGAGTCCATTCCAGAGCAAAGGAGTCCTCCAGACAATGGAGTCCCGCAACAGCGACGTCCTTGGTATTGGCAACTGTCAAGAATGTTGATGAGCAGCTTGTGTCTGACGGGTGTTTATGTTTGGTAAAGAGATAGGTCCGACACTTTTCTTCGATGTTCGAGGCTATCAAGATCGTTAGTTCATCCACAAGACTGACTGGTTTCCTCTATATGGACTCCGATATCTTGAGCAAGTGTTTGGTCGCCGAGCTCCACACATGGTAACAGTGTGCCAGAGATGGTCTTATCTGGGCCTTATAGAGCAGTAAGAGCTATTGAGATGTAAGCAACTTTTTTGCTCTATAGGGTGCTCCTAGCTTTTGTGCTGCTGCCTTGACGGTTTTGGTGACGTGGTTACGCCAAGACATGTTGTTTTCTAGGTTGATGCCCAGCAAGCCTATGGATGAGTAATGAGTCAGTATTTGTTCTGTCATTGATCAGTCAGGTCCTGCAGTGTTTTCTTTTTTTTTGAGAAGACAGCTGCTTGAGTCTTTCCTATGTTAAAATGGTCATTGTTTTCGTCACCCCATTCCACAATGATATCCTCATTGATGGCAGCAATTTGATTTTCTCGCTCGCGTTGGGAACGAACAGCGGTCTTGGAGTCCACGACATGAATGAGAATATAACAGGGTTGTTTGTCCTTTCTAAGAGATCGTTAATATAGAGCAGGAACAGTGTGAGATAATATACACCCCTGAGAAACTCCGGCATTGATTTTAAATTCCTCCGAGAGATGTCCATTAATGCTAACTCGGAATGCTTCGATCCCTTAAGAAATTGCAAAGCCATAGAAGCAGTGCTGGTGGTAGTCCATATGCCGTCAACTTGCTTAGTAGTATGTCATGACGCACCCTATAAGATGCTTTGGATATGTCGAGGACCACACGAGATTCGCCGTAGCTCTCGATGGCTTTGGTATGCAGTAGGTCACGTAAGTCAGGCAGGAGATCTCCCGTTGATATGTGCTTGCGGAAGCCATACTGGCGATCGTTTATGATGCCTGCCGATTTGAGATATTTTGAGAGCTGTTCGTTGATCAGTTTCTCCATGAGTTTGGCCTGATGAGAACTGGTAGTTCTTATTAATGACACTAAATGCTATTGGTATCAGAGGTATTGTATCAACATTAAATAAGTCATATTTATTTATCAGCTAGTGTCAGTCGTGTTGGCCAACATTTACTCTCGGGATCTACAGTGTTGTTTCTATTTGCCCCACTAATATGAAATTGTTCTTCTCCCTCTTCAAGCTACCAGATTTGCATCAGGCGTAAATCATAGTTCAATATTTACTAAAAGAAGAAGCAGCGTTTGACATAAAATTGTTAAACTAATTTTAATTTAGATATAGTTTTAGTCGTTTTATAGTTTTAAAATAATAGAAATAAAATTTACAATATCATAATTTAAGTGTTGATGAAACATGACAAAATTTACGTATATTTTCATCATAATTTAATAAATTTCTGCCAATAAAACATAAGGTAAAAGTAAACCTAATTTTTCTAAGTATTTTTTATATAAAAATGTTAAACTATTTTAATTTAGATATAATTCAAGCTATTGTGTAACTTTAAACTAATATTAAAGTTTACAAGATCAAAAAAATAATTCAAGTTTTGATAAAACATAAAAATTATACGTCTATTTTGATAGTAGTTAAATAAATATTTATCTTTAAATTATCTCTCGACTTCAAGATCATTGCACAATTGTTTTTATTAAATAACTTTTTTAATGTAACCCAAACTAATTACTGAGCTACATGGTTTTGAAGTGATCATAATAATCTTACTTAAAACTAATATTATTTAAACGAATTTTTACAAAATCAGGGAATGAGATAGAAAACACTTATACAATAGTTGCATGTCTGTCAAGGATAAATAGTAAAAGGTAGTTATCGTTCTATCACTGAAGTTAAGCGCTCCGGACGTGGTTAGTACTTTGATGGGTGACCGCTCGGTTTAGTTTTATGAAGTTTTCACTTCTACCTGAACTGCCCACGTTATTTTTTTGTATGTTTATTACCTAGTGCTTAACCAGAAGTTATTGTATTTCATGTATTTTAATCAAACTTCTTTTTGATATAAATCCGATTAAACTATGTCGGCATCATGGTGATGGTTCACCCATCAAGATAGCGTCAAAGTATAAAGAATAGATGAAAAATATCCTAAAATATCTAGATTTAAGCCAGTGGTTTCCCCAAAATGAAATTAAAATCTGCCAAATGCATTTGAATATTTGAACTTATTTCCCAGAAATGTAATATGCATGTTTAATATTAGCTACGGTAGAGCCTGAAGATGCTGGATATATTTCATACAAATTTAGTGCCTTGAAGTAAGATGCAACTAACATTAAACTAATTTTCAAACATATAGTTTTGCCGAAGTTAGTCCTTAAAATTTTAGTACACAATAATTACTAAATTTAAACTGACCATTGTAAGAATGATAGAGTTGTTGTAATTTCGAGTAACAGCCGTTAAATCATAAAGACATATTATACGTATATATAGTACAATATTCACTGAATACTTAGACGATTCTTAGGGACACTCATATTTTTTATTATGAAGTTAATAACTATTTATAGGTAAAAAGTGTTATATGCTCAGAAAAATGTCAATATAATGGAATGAAACTCTTATAAATACTCCAAAAATATATATAACACCCGTTTTATTTATGATGTAATATAATTTAAAGAACATTAGATTTTATTCCTCACTTTCGACAGCTCGTGTGATAAAATGAAAAATTTCTATGGGAATTTAATAATTCACCCTTGTTTTAAAAGTATCCCGACTTTTAGGATGGTCCACCATACGGTATTCGCGTTTATTAGGTTTAGGAAGAATAATCTAGCAAGATTTTATTGTCCTACACCGTTGAAAAGTTATGGTAGAAAAATGAATTGCTCATCAACAGTTATTGTTTTTTTTTTCTTTATTACAGAGCAACATTTTCCTGATTTTAAATATATTAGTGTTCATGGCGTGAGTTTCATCCGCTTTCAAATTATATTATATCTTATTTTGTTTATATTGTTTTTCACTCCTTGTTTTGAAGCTTGTAATTATTGCAAAAATCTAATGTTCTCACGGTAACACTGTTCCTGCCAAGATGTCATTGTTGTTTATGTTTACTGCATGTTTTGACATTCTGGTGAATAATAGTGTGATCATTGTTAATTGCTCTAATATTGCCTATTTCGAAACTGTGTTTATAAGTAATGTATCAAAACTTTTTGAAGTGAAAACTGCATTAGGCGCGATTTGCATCTTTTGTGGTGGTTGAATGAGACCGAGCCGTCACGCTCTGATATGTAACGTTAGGCTCCTTCTACTGGCATGTTCCCATATAGGTAGAGGGCCGACATTTTCAGGGGATGTAGCCAGGGTAAAAAGAAGATCCTGGACGAAAACGGCACGAGTTATTCGAATATCCGGGACCGATATTACACCGGCATCGGAAGTCAGATATCTAGGCATAACGCTGGACTGCAAGCTCAAATGGAACAAACAGATTGAAGGAGTTGTAACTAAGGCTACTAGGGCCATCATGGTGTGCTGAAGCCTTGCAGGAAAAGCCTGGGGATGTAAACCAGAAATCATGCGATGGATGTACGCAATGATAGTAAGACTTACCCTACTTGACGGGTCGAAAGTCTGGTTCAAGGAAACAGAAAAGCAGAGCATAAATCAGCTCTCAACAAATTACAACGCCTGGCGTGCATAAGCATACCACTTGTCCAACAGCAGGAATCATGGCAATTGTGGGCTTTGCACCTCTACACATTGTTGTAGAGGGAGCAGCTAGACAAGCAATGACTAGAATCACAAGACAGGGAGCGGGCGAGGGAGGACAGGTTAGAAACTGTGATTTATCATCCCTGACAAAGCATATACCCCTTCTTGGGCTCCGCAGGAACGATATAATTAAAAGATACAATTTTGAAAAATGCTTCGGTCGTGATAAGAAGTAGAGAAGAATAGAACAAAAGAACACCACTTGCATTCTCACATCGCATCAAAATGCCATAAAATGGTACACAGTTCAAAAACTAAACAGGGGATCTCAGCTAAAGTATTTGGGCTTGGAACCAAATTCTTTGAAGCAATGGGAAAACATCCGGACATATTCCAGGCATTAACACCATAGGAAAATGTGCGCAGTCCAACCTCGACAGAAAATATAGGAAGAAGGAGATTGTCATGTTCCCAGACAGTCAAGCAGCCATCATGGCGCTGAGTTCAACAATCAACAACAATCAGCTCAAGAATGGTATGGGAATGCGTAGATAGGCTAAACGAACTAGGCAAGAATAACAAAATATCCCTTCAATAGACAACAGGACATGCTGGGCTAGAAGGCAACGAAAAATCAGACCAATTGACAAAAGTAGGAGCACAAACTAAGCTTTTAGGACCGGAAGCTTTCTGTGGCATACCTAGGGACGCACACCTGCTAGAAAGAATTCAGAAAAGAAGAGCGAACCAAATAGATCAGTCTATATGAACGCCTTCCAGGGTTAAGGCATTCAAATATGTTTCTAGGGCCTTCTCACCCAGGAAGATCAAAACACCTTATAACACTGAGTAAGAACAATCTCCGCATCCTCACCGGCTGTGTGACGGGCTATTGCCGGTTAAGAACGCACTTTGAGAAAATAAAAATTAAAAACGGGTACCGCTGCCGGTTCTATAAGAAAGGAGAGGAACCCCGAAACACGTTCTCACGGAGTGCGAGGCGGTCGCGAACAGGCGAATGGCCTGCTTCGGGTGCTGCAGGAGGAACTGCTTGCAGACTACTTGCTTTTATCAAAGCACTGAAGCTGGATGAGGTACTCCGATTGAGAACACGTCAACAAAAGCACACAATAGATCTATACAGGTTGCAGTTTATTAACAACCCCTAGATCATTCATTCATTCATTGCTTTACTGGATCATAATGATAGTGTTCGGTAACTGTATTCACTTGGATATCTTTCTATTCGAAAATGTTGTATGGATTTTTTTCATCTAGGTTTAATGTGGTTTCAGGTGTGTCATAGAGATATCATCAAACGTTTACTGATTTTTAAGTACATTAGACCAAGTTTTGAATTATTTAAAACGATGATGTCTTGAAAATAATCTTAAGCTAAATGAAACAAATTGTACTTATTTACATGGTATTTATCAGTAATAAAGAATGAAAACAAAAGTTTGCCTAATATCTCGAACACTGAACCCGAAGTAAACGCATAACGGAAATATGAGAGTTGCCAAAGAATTGGAAAGTTTTGAAAATCGCAGTGTAGATTAAAAACTAAGATAATCACGTTTGACACCGAAATTATTCGTTTTATCATAAAGCAGAATACTAAAATGAAAACCGCAAAATTCTATATTTGATAATAACTCTAATAGCCTCTTAAAGTGTCGAAAATAAGATTAAAATTCTCTTATTAAATTGCCTTTTATATAACTTTAATGTGAAAGAACTCTATGATGGCAATAATTTATCTCCAATGTTTTAGAAACTTTGGTGCCTCGCAGTAAAGTATTACTGAAATTAAACTACTCATTTTCAACAGGAACTTCCACTTCACTCTCTGGAGTAAAATTTTGCAGAAAATTAATGGAGTATAAGTTGATTTACTGAGGATCCTACTTTATTAGAAAGATTTTAAGAACTTCGCCATTTCAACTTGTCTCACTCACTATTTCCACAGAGAGTAGAAAACATTTATTTTTGACAGTTAGATCAGGAGCGGCCCCAGACGATAGGCAACTGCAGGAAATTCCTGTTGAAAATGAGTAGTTTAATTTCAGTAATACTTTACTGCGAGGCACCAAAGTTTCTAACACAATGGACATGTGATGTGATCCCCGAAACGCGAACGTCCAACTAGCTATTAATTCATGGTTTGTCAACCAGTTTTTTCGGTTATCTGTCAAGAAATCGGAAATGCAGGAAATACAATGCTAGATATGCAGATATTAAATCCTATAAATTTAAATCTAGGTCGTCGAAGAAGTTTAGATTTTTTTTATTTAATCCATGGAACGGCAACAATCGATTGGTGTACGTTGTGAATTCGTTTAAAATCCGAACAATCAAAAAAGATCGCCATTTTATACCACACCCATTTATATGTTTACTATGTACTATGAGTCACATAACCGAATCCAGGACTGGATCATTGTTATTGACTTTATCTCAAGTGCAACTTTAGAAAACCATCTTATGATTGAAACTACAAACAATGATGCATCCTGTTGTTATCTGCTAATCGGTATAACGGTAAACTGAGTCGATCTTAGTCGATTTCCGAAACAAATGAAGAATGCACGTAGGCCGTTAATTTACCATGTGGTTGATCCTAGAGTGGTTTTGAAAGTAAATGAAAACAAACTAACATTATGAATATTTTGATGATAAGTTATGAACCTGAAAATCTAAATGCGTAACAACCAACACAGTCAAATTAAATAATTAAGATGATTAATGTAAATAATCCTAAATCCAAATTAAAGCATACCTTTATAAATATAACCCTACAACTAATCACAATGAAATGTTTATCAAAGTTCCTGTGGAACAGCTGATTAAATGCTTGACTAACTGATAGAATACTGAGGTAAAAGACAAATGATAATACAAGGATAAATATTGCCTTGCTAACCATAATAGGCAACTATGTACGCTTACGTTTACACAACTTGACCAACATAGTTCCATAGTTTATCAGAAGTTTAGAGCGTTGACAGTTCGACGTTTGTTCACATTGATGAAAACTTTAAAACACTGATTTTACCTGACTTTAACTTGTATTCTATATTTATAGATAGCCCTTTCTCATGTTTTTTTTATCTTTATTAAAACTCTAAAAACAAAAATTGTTTAGAGAGTATTCGCAGATAGTTTATCATTGTCGCCGTATGTCTTGACCGCTGCAGGTGATTCACGGAGCGTGATATACATTTTAAATTTACATACATGCTATTTATCATAACATGTATTTGCAGCACCTATAAAGCCGGCGCCACACGGTTGCAACACGTTTTGCCTATTACAGTTAAAAGGTAAGCCAGTAAAGATTTTAATTAAAAACAAATCTAACACCGGAGAGTCGTGTTTGCAATACCCGGCTCCGGCAGTGGAGTTCTAAAGCGCCACCAGTTCTTACACTTCTTACCAACTAAACTGGAAAAGCTCCGCTGGTGTTGTACTGGCTTGTTAATAATAATAATAATAATAATAATAATAATAATAATAATAATAATATATTTATTTCTTCAGTACAAATTACAAATATAAATATAGTACTCTAACTGAAGAAAAAGTCAGTGTTACAATAAAATGCATTACTATGTCTAATCAAAAATCATCAAAATCTACATTAAAGACATTACGAAAAAAAGTCACTTAAAGAATAGCACTTCCTCTCAATCAGATATTTTTTTAGTTTTTTTTTTCTGAAAATGAATATATTTGCCGAATCTATGATGTCTCGATTTAAGGGTAAAAACATATCGGAGCAGTTCAACTCGCCGCGCCTCTCGATGTTCACATTGCCGAGAGGCGCTCATAGAACAAATTTATGCCTATATGTTAGCAATTTATTATATTTTTGTTATGTCTACGCATATAGGACATCGGCAGTCAAGAGTGAGGAAGCACGGGGAACCCGATAAGACAGGGGAAAGAGGGGACGACCTCACATACGTGTTCCTCCGGGCAGAACGAATTGGGTCGCCTTGAGTGTCGTAGCGAGATCAGCTGTACGTTGTTTTCGCACAGATCCTATCGATAATATATATCGTGGCTATACAATACTTATTTTTCACTATTAATCTATTATCAGAAGTCGGATTGGCCAACCCGTTAACATTGCGATATTTTTGTCTCATGGACGCGCCGCAAATTTTGTTGCAAACGCGTCGTTACGCGACCGTCGGCGTCGTACGGATAGCGACGCGACGTCGCCCTTCCGATCTTTGACCCCGCGAGTGCTGACAATGGTGCTGCCGATTGGTGTATCGAAATTGAAAATCTCGGAGCTGAATTTAAGTGGAATGGACGTGAAATGGTAGTATTTATTTATTTTTTTTTATTTACTACCTTTATGTGAGTGCAGTGTTAGATATGATAAAAATATCTTTCTTGTGGTATTTAATTATGAAAGAAGCTGTATTAATGTCAAGCGACTCCTTTGTCAGTACAGTGAGTATGCAAGGGAAAAATTATTATTGTTGCTTAATAGGACCAAAATTAATTTTACTGAATTAGAATTAGTTGATTTAATTATTGGCGAAATCAGAGAAATTCGTGTTAAAATGGGTGCTTTAAATAGCAATATTAATACCACAAGTGCTTTAATTGCTTTGTTATCTAGCTATTCTAAAGTTTCACGTAAACGAAATTTGGAATCGCTCGAGTCCGTCTCTGGCACAAGTAAATCATTCAATAATAAAATTCCAGTAAACGTTGTTTTAAATGTGGTAAAACCGACCATTTACAAGCACAGTGCAAAAGGGTAGTACACGAGACCCAAGCTGAAAAAAGTAAAAAATATAAAAACGACCGCAGCACAGAAGTGCGCAAACCTTGGGATTTTTGCAACAGAATGGGGCATGATATTGATTCTTGTTGGGCAAAAGAGCGGGCTGATAGTGATAAGAACCTCGTATAAATTTCTGTAAAGAAAAATAATTTTTCTAATGACCTGACAATAGTTATAATTAGGGGTATCCCAGTTTATTGCCTTATTGACACTGGGGCTAATTAATCCTTAATGTCCGAAAAAAAACGGCATCTCTTACGGGCTGCCATATTGAACCACATTTTTGTCAATTAAAAGTATTGGGTTATAGTTTTGTTAATACTTATGGTAAAACAACAACAACTATTCAATGTGCTGACGTTTCCCTTGAGATAACTTTTTACTTGGTACTTGACTGCGAAATGAAATATGATCTCATCATTGTGAAAAACGCTGTGCAGCAGTACAATGATGTGACGATCGAAACTGATTTCACAGGAACTCGCCTTGTAAGAAAGAAATTTATTGAACTCAGTAAAATAAATATTATCACATCCTACCCGCCGCCGCCGTTGGTTACTGTCGGCAATCTTGATACCTGCGAGCAGGAATTGTTAAAGGAATTATTGGCAAAATATTCTGAAATGATAACATTTGGAAATAATATTACGCGTTGTGTTAAATCTGCTGAACTTAATATGAATTTAAATAGTGATAAAATAATTAATTATCGTCCATATCGCTTGTCAATGGTCGAAAAGGGAAAAGTGCGCTCAATTATTGACGATTGAATAAAAATTATTTTGAATTTAAATTTAAATTTGAATGTACTAAAAAACAACATTATACAGGAAAGTGAATCACCCTATGCTAGTCCCGTAATACTTGTAAAAAAAAATCCGATGGTAGTGACAGGCTATGATGTGATTTTAGGTCATTGAACCGTATAACGATAAAAAACCGCTACACTCTACCCTTAATTGATGATCACTTAGATCGACTTGGTGGTAAAAAGTATTTTTCTACCCTAGATATGGCGTCGGGATTTCATCAAATCCCTATCGCCGCTGAATCCATTGAGAAATGTGCTTTTGTCTGCAAATGCACCAGCAGTATTTCAAAAAGCAATAAACAATGCATTGGGCTCTCTGAAGGATTCGGTGCGATGGTCTACACTACATGGATGATATCCTGGTGCCATCAGATAGTGTAGCTGAAGGTTTACGCTCTTTGGAACTCGTTCTTGAAGCGCTGTGTAAAGCGGGTTTTTCATTAAACATTAAAAAATGTAAATTCTTTGTAGAAAGTGTTGAATATTTAGGTAAAACCATATATTTGGATGATCAATATTGTTTCAAAAATCTGATTCGAATTTAAGAATTGTAGCTTAGTGGCCGAATTACGGCAGAAGAGGTTTAAATCATTTTATATACCTAGATCATCATTTAATACCAACTGGTGTTGTTGTTACTTTGAGCTTTGATTGATAGTTTGTATAAATGACATATTAACTGCCCGAGATCTACTAGATGACTTGCTTTGTAACCACGTGATTGCATGTGGTAAGCATTTCGTGACTAGTTAGAATGAAAATGCTGGACGGATATTGTTGAAATCCGAGGAGCATAGATTTTAAT
>MU182280.1:117736-138760 GCA_016904865.1 Pissodes strobi | reverse complement strand
AATGCTGGACGGATATTGTTGAAATCCGAGGAGCATAGATTTTAATGCGAATGAAAATGCTGGACGGATATTGTTGAAATCCCAGGAGCATAGACTTTAGTGTGAATGAAAACGCTGGACGGATATTGTTGAAATGCGAGGATCATAGACTCTAGTGTGAATGGCAATGCTGGACGGATATTGTTGAAATCCGAGGAGCATAGACTTTAGTTGATTTTAACACTGGTCAGATGTTGATATTGTCGGGAAAGCATGGAACCGTGCGTTCTGTAATTGAAAATGGGATTTTGCCTGAAACAAAAAGTGTTTGTTTCAGAAAATTATGAATAAACACAATCCACTGAATCAGGATATTTCGAGAGCGAAATATAGGTCAGTATGGCCGTGTTAGCAATTTATTATATTTTTGTTATGTCTACGCATATAGGACATCGGCAGTCAAGAGTGAGGAAGCACGGGGAACCCGATAAGACAGGGGAAAGAAGGGACGACCTCACATACGTGTTCCTCCGGGCAGAACGAATTGGGTCGCCTTGAGTGTCGTAGCGAGATCAGCTGTACGTTGTTTTCGCACAGATCCTATCGATAATATATATCGTGGCTATACAATACTTATTTTTCACTATTAATCTATTATATACATATATACAAAACAAATTAAAGCTATGCTCCTTGCGGCGCGCCTGGCTATACATCTCGCCGGAAATTCGTAAACAATAGTATATTATTTTATATGGAGGAAAAGTGATACTTTTCATGGCGCGCTCGTGTTTAACAGCCGAACGGAGTGAGGCTGGTAATAGAGAGCAAGCCATGAAAAGTAACTTTTCCTCCAAATAAAATATGCTGATTTTTCTTCAAATGTCGACAAATTAATGCGAAAACATCTCTTTTTAATAGTAATAATATCTAATTATTATTAAAGATAAATGGGTTCGCAAGGCGGCTTAGACCACGGTCGTAGGTGGCCTTGCTTAGACCGGTGTCGGTGAATATAATGTAACATAAAGCTGTCAGTGGACACTGTCAACAATAATTATTTTTTTAAGATTGCGTCTCCGATTGCGTTTTAATCCCGTATTGATAAGCAGTTATTGAGTAAGTTCGATTAAATAATAACCAATTTGTTCCTAAATTAGTGATTTTTAGAAATGCAGTCACAAATTGAGTGATAAATACAAATTGTAGTTTAATAAATCTTGAGTTGTTGACGCTTATTTTGTTGTCTGTTTGTATTGTATCTATGTTGCTATGACAACACTTTTACCTCCGCCGGCGGAAAAGTGAAAAGTAAAGATCCGGCGGAGGAAAAACGAAACTTCACGGCCGCCTACACAGTCGAGTAATGACGGATTTACTGACGTTTGAAGAAAAAATATTTTGTTTTCGGGATGCAGTTGCCTACAACTCGTTCTCTCATTGGTTATCTCAAGGTCACACTTTCTTGAATTAATCGCTCTCTGGAAAATACTGCTGTTCTTTTCTCTTTCTTGCAGTTTGTTTAAATTGACTTCTTCGTAGTTAGCGAATGAATGAATATGAATAAAGAGCAATTAATTAGTGCAGTTTTCCAAAAACCAGAAATATGGTATCAGCGTCACAAATCTCATCATAACAGATATGTTTTGGACAAGTGTTGGGTTCAAGTCGCATCTACATGTAAAATTACAGATAAATAATAAAAAACGTAGAAAATCGTAGATTTTAATAACTTGCAATAATATATGTCAAATTAACGACTAATTTCTAATGGTAATTTGAAATAGACAAGTATTAATTGGTTGTAAATAAGGCGAATTCGGATTTAAATAACAAACCAGTGTTGCCAGCTGGGCTATTTTCTTCGTACTAGATTTTAGGATATTTTCGTAATAGCTGACAACTTTTGGTAATAGGTATTTAAATTTTAAGAATCCGTACATAACACAATTAGTTTTTCTAAACACCACAACCAAAAAAAAAATAAAAAAATAAAAAGTTATTCAAATCTAAAAAATTCGGGTTTTAAGCATATTTTTGTTTTTCTTCAAAAAAATTATTTATATTTTACGCAAGTTTGCCATAGTCTAAAAACGTAATAGATTAGTGAGCGACGTAATTTCGTAACAAGTATTTATGTTTCGTAATAGATCTATTACGAACGTAATAGCACTGGCAACGCTGTAACAAACGTAGAACAAAAATAGGGGTAGGTTTACTATATTGCACAAAAATTAATACATATTTATTTAAATCATGTTGTGAGTAGCAAAATAGTCTTTATATAAATTTCTGACTGAAACAGCCTCTGTTGTAGTGCGATTGTTTATTCTGTTTATTTCAATATTACGAAGCCCGATATCATTTACTGTTTCCTCCGCAACGTTATGTATGATGTTTTCTTTATCTATGATGGTATTATGTAGAACACAAACGGCCTTAATAATTGCATCAGCGAGGTCAGGATGAGTTTCAATACTAATATTCTCCGTTTCATTGTTATAATTCCAAATCTACATTCAACAGTTTTACGTGCACGTGACAATCGCGTGTTAAATAGCTCAGATTCTTCATTTAAACGGTTTCTGGCATATGGTTTCATTAAGTTTGTCAACAGTGGGTATGCTTCATCGCCAATTAAAACAAAAGGGGCATTAATATTCGAATTCGGTAAGGATTCCGCAGCGGGTATATTCAATCGATGTCTTACCATTAGTTTATACAATTGAGAGCTTCGAAAAGTTCCTCCGTCGCTCTGCTTACCATATGCCCCTACTTCAATAAATATATATCTACAGTTAGCATCACTGACTGCTTGAAGTACGATTGAAAAATATTGCTTGTAATTATAAAACATTGTTCCTGTTCGAGTTGGACATTTGATTCGAATGTGCTTACCATCAATAGCACCTAAGCAATGTGGAAAACTCCATAGTTGTTTGAGATTTCTCTAAAGTTTTCTTCTGTGGGTGGTTTTAGATGTATGGGGCACAAAACTTCCCACAATAAGTGAGTAATTTCTCGAACTATAGCTGCAATGGTTGAAGCTCCTAAGCGAAATGAAAATGCGAGACTTTTAAATGAATTTCCAGTCGCAAGATACCTGCAAAAAATAAACATGTACCGAATGTTTCCTAATCATGTGTAAAAAATTTAATGGCATTTTCTTTGAGTAATTTAAAATAGAAAACGTTATAGTAAAATGTTAAAATTTATATAAAAAAAAATCGTTTTATGCATTTTCTTTCTAAAATTACTTGAAGAACACGCAATTCATTTTTTACACGTGATTGAGAAATATAAACAGAGATATATGTATATGAATGTTGCTTTTGTTATGAAACACATATATTGGTTTTTTTTTAGTTGCAGATGCTAAAAAAGACTGGAAAATTTTGCGACAACAATTTAAAGTACACTTTGATAAGCTTCCACCGCGAAGGTCAGGAGATCCTGCACCAGAGGATGAGGTTGAATGGCCATATTTTAAAAGTTTGTTGTTTCTTAAAGATATTTTTGAGAAACGGCTTGCAACAGGTAATTTGGATGACAGCAGTCAGGAGTTTGAGGGTGAAGATGATACACAATACGACACAGAGGATATATCATCTCCATCTATACTAACTACTACCTTTGAAGATACTTCACAATCGGCCGAAAAATTTTCGACTGTTGATTCTACAACTCCCAGACGTACAACAACTAAGAAATCAGTTAATTTGGGGTATCGAAAAACAAGTGCGCCTACAAACCAAATAGGGCAAGGTTGGCTAGAGATAGAAAAGGAAAAATTACAAATGAGAAAAAACAAACAAATGCCAACTTTGAATAACGATGATGAAGATGTGGCCTTTTTTACGTCTTTATCACCACATGTAAGAAAGCTGGCTCCTGTTGACAAGTTGGCTTTTAGACTAAACATTCAAAAAATGCTCATGGAAATGGTTTATGGAGTCAGGGATGGCAAGCAGTTCCATAAAAAATCCAATGTCTTCAGCATCAAATTTTCATCCAACAATTTCTGCTAGGCAGAACGTAACTTATGGAGACAGATCCTATGCAGGGTGTCTTAAATTGCGTGTGCCACTATTGCTATCTCTGAAACGGTAAGACCTACGAGGTCGATTAAATTAGAGAATTTGATGCGCAATCAGGATCCGTTTACAGTGTTGCCTAATTTCTGTTAGTTTCTAAGATACAGGGTGATTTATGAAAAATGCCTAAAAATATTTCGTCAATTATTACAAAAACTGTTCATTTTCGAGATACAGTTTAAATTGAAAAGATTTATATTTTTTCCACTCTACAACATGGTGCCCTCAAATTTCACCTTCGACCTTTCGTGTTCGGGCCACCACCATCAACTTACTTTTCTTAAATACGGACCTGTATTTTTTATTTCAGATTTTAAGAGCTTGTGATGTCCCAAAAGCAATGACGTATCTCACTTATTCGAAAAATTCACATTATTGGTACTTTCCATAAGAACATAATATGTTAGAGAGAGACAAAAAAGCGAATTTTGGTAGGAATTAAGTAAAAAGTGAAAAAAGTATTTTTTCGAATAAGTGCGATACGTCATAGGTTTTGGGACTTCAGAAGCTCTTAAAATCTGAAATAAAAAATACAGGTACGTATTTAACAAAAGTAAGTTGATGGTGGTGGCCCGAAAACGAAACGTCTGTGGTGAAATTTGACGGCACCATGTTGTAGAGCAGAAGAAAATATAAAACTTTTGAATTTAAATTGTATCTCGAAAATGAACAGTTTTTGTAATAATTGAAGAAATATTTTTAGGCATTTTTCATAAATCACCCTGTATCTAAGAAACTAACAGGAATTTGACAACACTGTGAACGGATTCTGGTTACGCATCAAAAAATGAAACTTTTCCTTAATTTAATCGACCTCGTAGGACCGTTTCGGAGATAGCAATAGTGGCACACGCAATTTAAGACACCCTGTATAATGCTGCAAGCTCTCCGATCAGCTGAAATGGACGATGACGATCCCTTTAATACAGTCTTGTTATAGATTTTGACTTAACGTCATGTACTTAATTGGTTTATATCAATAAATAGATGTCAAATAATACATTACCTCAATCTTCCCTCATTGCTAACTGGCTGCTTATGTAGATTGGTATATACCTTTTGAATTCTCGGGTCTATGAGCTCTAATATGTAATTAAAAGTTGACTGAGTCATTCGCATATAATCGTAGAATCTATCTGAATAACATTTAAGACGTTGGTATAAATGATGGAACTCACCATGTCTATTTCGCTCTTGATTTACTGGATGCACACTCCATCTCCTGTTTTTTTTTTAAATAAACCACCATTTCACAGCATTGCTCACACAATCACTTTCACTATCAGAACTTGAGATTTTCAGTAGCGACTCGATAATTAATTTTCTAAAATGGCAACTTGAAATGCTCCGACATATTTTCGCAGAGGCAAGTAGCAATGCGCTGCGATATGCAGTGTCAACAGCGCGGGATGCATGGAGAGTTGAACTGCTCCAATATGTTTTTACCCTTAAGTGATTAAAAACTTTACATGCACTATACACAATATTTTTTTGGTAAAAAGTTGTATGGTGAGCATTCGGCAGCAAAGTTCCTCGTCCACCAGTGTTATAAGCATGCTCAGGTCGATTCAATTGAAAAAGTAATTTATTTTTGTACACATAAATACTTATCTCATACACATAGATTCCCACCAATGTAAGAATTCTATTATTTCTAAAATACTCCCTACAAGAATCACGGTATTTTATGTCACAAATCACTCTAATGGAATACTTTTGAATAAGAAAAACCCTGGAAGCCATTGGACTCAAACCCCAATTCACAATACCATATCTCAAGAATGAATGAAAATTTGCGTAGTATAATGTCAAGAGTGCCTGTTTCCCACAGTGTTTAGAAAATCACTCCAATCAAAACATTGGTATCATCCGCATAAGATACAACCATTATATCAGGACATATCTTCTCCATAAAAACACAAGATCATTAGCATAAACCCTGTGCTATTAAACTAGACTGACTTCTTTCATTACTAATTGTTACTACTTGGCTTCTATTGTGAAAATAAGACTTTAACAATGCCAATGATGTATCTTTAATACCATACCTATAAAGTTTTTCTAATAAAATGTTGTGATCGACATAATCAAAAGCACTGGAAAAATCTATAAATGGCCCTAAGATACATTTTCCCTTGTCAAGAGCATCCACAATATAGTTTTGAAACTCACATAATGCTGTTTCAGTGCTTTTTGAGATGGTAAAACCGTGTTGAGTGGTATTTAATGTCCTCTATTTTGCCAAAAAAGTAGATAGAGAATTTTTTATGTGCAGTTCAAGAATGTCTCAGAAACTTGACAACAAGTACCTTAGCTACTTTTAACCTGTCAGGAAAATACTGCTTTCTCCAAAGATAAATTTATAATAAAAGCAAAACAGACTTGCATTTCTTCAAGAAGTTATTAGAGATTTCATCAAAACCTTCGGCACCCGAAGACTTTAGATTGTTGATTAAAGCTACCACATCTGTAGGACAAACTGGAGGCATAAAACAGCTATTGTCTCTTAAAGTTATATGCTCAGATATAAAATCACAGTCAATCGAGCTAAAATCGAGGATAACTGCGCTAGAAAACGAAACTAACCACAGCTCATTTGCAGAGGTTTACAAGAGAATGGAAGCAATGCAGAAATCAATTCTTGAAAAATTTTCATCCCTGGAAGTCAAAGTAAACAATAACAATAACCAACATAAAACATTAGCTGTTGGAAAAGCAACGTTGCCAAACCATAATCAGCCGAACGGAACTTCGTCGAAGCAAGAGGAAGTGATCATACCTATCCGACCTACTACTCCTGCCAGTGAAACGAACGCGACTCGCGCTGCTGCAAGCGCTCCTCCTACAAACTACGCCACTGTACTCGGAACGGCGACGAACATCGACGCTGTGCAAACAGCCGACGAAGCCGAGGCCCAGGCTTTTCAACTGCAGAAGAGGAGAGGATGGAACCGCAACATTAACCCCGCCACGGAAAAAACAAATCAAAACAAACAGGAACAAAATACAAATTCTGAAAAAAATTGGAATGAGTTACTGAAAAGAAAGAAAAGCCAAAGGAAGGTCGGTACGAATACTGAGTTTGGGGAGTTTGAACCGGAAAAAACACCTAACCTAAACAAAAAAATCTGGCTATTCATAACAAAGGTTAAAAACACAATAACAGAAGGTATTGTTCAAAATTATATTTCTAACAAAAGTAACTTAAAATCTGAAGACATTGAGGTGAAGCAGTGTCAAGCAAAGAATATAAATGCCACATTTAATTGTTTTATGGTGGGTGTTCCTCCAGATGCTAAAGATATGGTTTATGGGGAATCTTTTTTGGCCAGCAGGTTTCAGCGTTTCGATTTTTCGCTCGGGCGTAATTTTTTAGACAAGCGTCCAAGTCGACTAATCCCGAATTAGTGCCAATAATTTCTACATCTTCCTTACATACAACACACACCACTCCTGCTGAACTAACCATTTTGCATCTAAACGTCAGAAGTATAAACAATAAAACTTTGCCTTTATCTGTTACATTGTCAGACATAAATCCAGATATTTTCCTAGTCTCTGAACATTGGATGCAAAATGCCGATGTAAGCAAAGTTCATTTTCATGGTTTTAATTTTATATCTCACTTTTCAAGAATCGTTGTTAGGGGGGGTGGCACTGCTATTTTTGTGAACAGCTTAATGGAAGCATATAGCATAAATACAAAAACTTTACCAATAGAAAAAGAGTGTGAATTTTGTATCACTAAAATTAAACATTGTGATATATTTTATATAGCTGTCAGTTTGTACAGATCACCAAGCGGTAATCTTGATTTCTTTTTTTCTGTGTTGTCTGAGTTGTTGGATGAGATTTATAGTACGACTGCATTTTTTATCATTGGGGGTGATTTTAACATAAATTTCGCTACACCTAATATTAATGCTGATCGCCTCTCAAGTCTAATGTCCAGCTATGGGATGTTGTCAATTGTTTCTGGTACCACAAGGCCTGGTTCTGGGTCGGATACACAAATAGATAATATCTTTACAAATATCTATAGTGAGGACACATTGTTCCAGCCTTATATTACGGACTTGTCTGATCATTATGGACAGATACTCAAAATTCCACTTAAAAAATCAGCACCTACGAAGTTCCTACAAAAACGGTTTTTTGTGGAGGCAAATATAATGCAGTTTAAATTATACTTGCAAAATGAGACATGGACAGATGTTTATGAGGCTCAAGGAGTCCATGAAAAGTATCTGGCTTTTGAGCGGATAATTTTGTATTATTTTGATCTCTCTTTTCCAATTTGTGGCAGCAGAGTGAAGGCGGATGACTGGGTAAATAGAGACATTAAAAGGTATTCAAGTTTTATAAAGGATTTATATGTAAATTTTAAAATATCAGGATCCCAAGCCGACTTAGAGATATATAAGACTGAAAGGAAATATTACAGGAAATATATATCTGATCACAAAAAGAGTATAAATGATAATAGGATAATAAATTCAAAAAACAAGAACAAAACAATGTGGAATATTTTTAACAAAGAAACTAATAAAAAAACTTCTCTGCAGGACATTACGATAAAATCACAGGATGAAAATCTCTTGGAAGATCCTAAAGATATCGCTAACACATTTCTGAAGCAATTTACCTTACCACTATCAACTTATTCTGTTCCTGATTATCGCTCAGATAATGGTTTTCCCACAATATTTCTAAAACCTGTGGAGGAGAATGAAATCTGTAAGATTATTTTAAACTTGCCGAACAAATATTCAGCGGGACCAGACGAACTGCCTGTAACTGTTTTGAGGTCTGTGGCTGAACCTGTCTGCACTCCTCTATGCCATATAATTAATGAAAGTTTTGTATCTGGTATCTTTCCCAATAGACTAAAAAGAGCGAAAATTACTCCCATTTACAAAAAGGGTAATAGGCAGGATTGTATGAACTATAGGCCAATATCTTTGTTACCATCTGTGTCAAAGGTTTTTGAGAAGGCATTATATATCCGGTTAATAAATTTTCTAAATAAGCATAATATATTAAAGAAACATCAATTTGGATTCAGACAATCAAGTTCCACAGAGCATGCAATATTTACCACCTTAAAATATATCTTCGATAATGTTGACAAAAATCTGCAGGTGACTGGATTATATTTTGACTTGTCAAAAGCCTTTGACACACTAAATCACCAACGCCTAATTAATAAGTGTCAGAGCTATGGTCTACGTGGTGTTTGTGGCGCCCTGTTGGAGTCATACCTACGGGACAGAACACAGATGGTATCAATATCAAACAAAGGTAAATCATACTTTTCACAAGAAACTGATTTATTACAGGGAGTGCCTCAGGGATCCATACTTGGGCCTCTGCTTTTTCTTTTGTATGTTAATGACTTACAGATAGGGTCTGAGACTGGGATAGTGTGCCAATATGCAGATGATACATCTGTATTGTGTGCGAGCAAATCCGACACAGAATTATCCATACAATGTGGTGAAGTGGCAAATGACATGTTGGAATGGTGTCATGATAATTTTCTCCAGCTGAATGTTGATAAGACAGGACTAATAAGCTTTTCAAAACTGGGGGTCCTCCAGAATTCTCTATTGGTAAGGCTCAACCATAGGTCAATTCCTACAGTTTATTCCCTTAAATTCTTAGGGGTGGAACTAGATTCCTGTCTTAGCTGGACAGCCCACATAAAAGGACTGCAGGCAAAACTTTGCAGTGCATGTGCAGTCATAAGGCGACTAAGACATAGCATCTCTGTGGCTTGCATTCGCTTATATTATTTTGGCTATGTACAGTCTATAATGGCTTATGGGATTGCTTTCTGGGGATCGGCAAGTGATGCTTCAAATATTTTCAAGGCACAAAAGAGAATAATCCGCTGCATTCTGGGTCTCGGTCCTAGAGAATCATGTAGACCTCATTTTCAGAATTTAGATATTATGACAGTTCCATCTCTATTTTTTATATCGTTGGTTACTTTAATTAAACGAAATCCGACTTTTTTCCTCCATAATTTTGAAAACTATAGCAATGACATGCATATTGCTACACGCAGCAGGTCTGAACTGGCAATACCTACTCATGTGTCGGCATTTTATGAGAGGGGTCCATATTACATGGCCATAAAAGCATACCGGTCACTACCCGATGATATCAAGTGTATCACTGGTGTAAATCTTTTTAGAAAATCTGTTGTGTTGTATGCTAAAACTAGATGTTTTTATTCTTTTAACTTTCTGTCCTAACCCAGACTTGTTTTAACTTTTAGTATATGTTTTAAACTTTGGTAGTATAGTGTTAACTTTTTTAATCTGTGGTGTCCAATTTTACCTTTATCTTTATAAGTTTTATAATATTTATATGATATATTTTTTTTAACCTTATAAGCTTTATAATTTTAATCTACATCCTACATCAGCTTTAATAATTTTAATTTCATAGACAATTATCATCATTAGATATTACAGTTTTACTGGTTGTAATGTTACATTTATTTTTCATAACATAACTTATATTTGCATTTTCTTAAGTTCAAACAGCATGATAATTGTAATTTGTCTAATTCGAAAGTAGGAATTTATACTTAATGATAGTTTCTATCACCTTGTCTGACGTTGCTTTGTCACCCCTTGTGATTTTGTTGGCAATAAAGAATGTTTATTATTATTATTATTATTATTATTATCATACTTAAAAGGGAGGTTTGAAAAATGATCATTAAAATTATTGGCCACTATTTTATGAGACAACTTAACATTGTTTTCATATATTTCTACAACAGCGTTTTTCTTACTGTTTTTTTGCAGTTTATGGATCAATGGGGAACTTGAACAATTTTTTTTTATTTCTTTAATATATTTGCCTACCTATAGAGACAGCATACACCAAATATCAGTCCTCAAATCGAAATATTTAATTTGCAATAAACAATTAAAGTTGTGACCGCAAGCTACTCATTTTAAACGACACGTGACGTCACACCGCTCGTTCGATCGGAAAGCAGTGATTGACATATTATCTTAAAATGTCAGTGAAGGCAGTATGGCATCGGCAGCCACAATTATTAAAATATTTACGTTTATTACTGCTTGTCGTTGAATTGCCAGGGTGTTTGTTACAATTCGTATTGATTTGTACTTTAATCTGTGCTTTAATATTAATAATAATAATGGAAGCTAAGACGTTCCCTGCTCTGCCGTCCGTCAGACGCGACGACAAACGAGCTACTTGACGTCACAAACGGTCTCAGCCAAGAACGGCTCGTTACAAGAATAATTTGAATTATGCAGTTTTTAATTGCTTATATTTATTATACAAAAATAAAAAAATTGTTTTTTTGTTTACTGTGGTTCTTTTAATAGTATTAAATTATGTTTGTGGGTAATATTTTTCAAATTTAATTTTTATGCAAGTTCCCCATTGCCACATAGTTTTTGATTTGTTTTCAGCTGCCATAATTTTTTTATCATTTTGTTCTTTTATATGTCTTTAATTTATTTTTATATATGTTGGTTAAATACTTACACAAAGGCTTATAACTAGAGTCATGCCTACAAATTTCGTTATAGAGGGAAACCTGTTCTTTTAATTTGTTTAATTCAGGATTAAGTGTATTGTTTATTTTTTTAGTTTTATTATTATTTAACCTAAGCTTTATCAATGGAAAACAAGTCTCATAACAATAACAGAAAACCTTCAAAAACAATCCAGAGCAACATTTGAACATGTTTGAACATACACACTATCCCATGTTTCAACATCTGGCAAAGACAAAAATGTTGTGAAATTATCGTTTGAAAAAACTCGTCTATAACAACCACCTCACTTGTCCTTTGAATGTTAATATATAAAAATTGAGAAAAATTATCAGATAGATGCAAATCTGCGACGAATGCTTCATAAGACTGTAGTTTTGAAATAATAAAATTGTCAATACAAGAAACTGAGTTTGTTGTCACTCTATTTGGCTCCCTAATGACATAAGCCAGATTGAAAATACCCAACAAGTCAATTAACATAGATAGATTAAGACTAGGGATAAAATAATTAACATCAAAATCGCCCACTATTATCACAGAGTAATTAGGTAAAATAGTTTTATCAAGCAGGGTGTTTAACCTAGCAAGAAATTGATTAAAATCTCCACTAGGCGCTCTATATACAACAAATATCATTAATTTACAACTATCAATCAAAACACCTGTACAGGGTGGCTCGAATTCGTGTCTATGTATGGGGAACTCGAAAACCGTAAGAGATACAGTGTCAGTCAAATTAAGGCAAAATTGCGCATTTAGGTGCCTAGCAATATGCCATTTAGAAAGTTTTAAAATTGCGAGTATTTCTGGAGATATCCGGAAAAAACCGAAATTTTTAAAATTCGTTTTATATTTTTCCTGGGCTTATTTAAAAACGGATTTCAAATTAAATTGCACTTTTGCATTGCCACTTTTTCCGCTCTATCTAATGATGGTATCCAGTTTGAAATCCGACGTTTTGGCTTCAAGGGATTATCATCAACTTTCTTTTTTTAAATACGAACTTTAATTTTTTTTATCGTTTTTCAGATGGTTTTGGGGTTATTAATATAACTATGTGTTTTTATTTTTTTTAATTTTTTTTTCATTTTTTTTATTGTTATTCTTATTTTTTTAATTATATATTTTGCTTTGGCGTAATTTTAAATAATTTAATGTAGGTACTTTTAAAATTTTTATATTTTATAAAAATATTTTATTTTGTTTTTTGTATTAAGTGGAAAATTGGGGCGTATTAAAAATAAAAAATAGTAAAATTATTTCTTACGAGAATATGGCCATGAACGATCTATTACTCAAACAGGTTGCTTACTGCAAAGATAAAATATTCCCAACTTTTAACCAATTAAAAAATGTATTTAATAGAGAACATCAAAAATGTATAATCATACTACGTGATACTTATAGGAACTTAGATGGAAAAACACCTATTGGAATTTTGCTTATAAATAAAATGCACTAAGCAACTTGTTTGAGTAATAGTTCATGGCCATATTCTAATAAAAAATAATTTAACTATTTTTAATTTTTAATACGGTCTCCAATTTTCCAATGCAAAAAACAAATAAAAATTTTTATAGAATATGAAAATTTCAAAAGTACCTACCTTAAATTATTTAAAATCACACCAAAGCAAAATATATAAAATAAAAATAATAAAAAAATAATAAAAATTAAAAAAAATAAATAAAAAAAATATAAAAACACATACTCATATTAATAACGCCAATACCATCTGAAAAACGATAAAAAAATTAAAGCTCGTATTTAAAAAAAGAAAGTTGATGGTGATCCCTTGAAGACGAAACGTCGGATTTCAAACTGGATATCATTATTGGATAGAGCGGAAAAAGTGCCAATGCAAAAGTGCAATTAGATTTGAAATCCGTTGTGAAATAAGCACAGGAAAAAATAAAACGATTTTTCAAAATTTCGGTTTTTTCCGGATATCTCCGTAAATACTCGGAATTTTATAACTTTCTAAACGACATATTGTTAGGCACTTAAATGCGCAATTTTGCCTTAATTTGACCGACTCTGTATCTCTTACGGTTTTCGAGTTCCCCATACATAGACACGAATTTGAGCCACTCTGTACACTCTGAAACTTTCTCAACACAAAACTGACTAACACTTAAAGCTTTAAAATGCTCATTAAAACTATCATTCCTATAAATGGCTACACCGCCATGTTTAAAAGAATCTACAAAAACTATTACATAAACTAAAATTAGTTAACCTAATTTCTTGCAACTGTTGAGCCTGCTGGCAGTGCTCCGACACTAAAACGAAATCACAACAATTTTCATTTGATAGAGCAGTATGTAATTCAGTGGTTTTATTTGAAAGGCATTGTATATTTTGATGACAAGTTTTTATTGGTTCGTTTAAGTTTTTCCGCCTAGAGTTCTGCTGACAAGAAAATTTACGTTAACAGTGTCGGAACCATGACAACAGGTATCTTCAGTATTATTATTCTCAGAAAACGGAAATTGGTTATTAACAATACCTATAACATCGTTTACCAAAACATTTGAATTAAAATGGCTATTTTTTAAGTTTATGAAGGGGATACTTTTTAGAATTATTTTATTTTTTAAAATATTAGTGGAGATAACATGAAATTTAAGCAATTCACGTATTGATCTTAATGAATGCCTGTATCTTATTTTTTCAAAACAATTTTCAATTTTTCTTACAGAAAGACTTCTATTAATCACAAAATTATTGAAAAATTTGGCAAGCTGATTGTAAGAGCTTTTCGAAAAATACTCAAAATAACATTTTTGTCTTACGCTCCCAAAAATAGCTATTTTACGGGCTCATTTGAGTCCGTAAAATGCTTCTTTTTAGGCCTAGTCCCTAAATGTCGTCATGGCAACCTTTATGGACTATTCCAAAATTCCTGAATATGTCTAAATGTCAAAAATTTCGAATGACATGACAAAATTGTCAAATAGTTGCTACGATATCAAATTCTAAGCTAACTTTGTCGTACATTATGATTCCAAAAATTATGGTAAATTTGCAAATTTAGGAGTCTGAAGAATTGCAAAAAGCGTATAAATAAAAATGTAATTTTGGGAACGCATGGCAAAAAATAGTGTTTGTCACACGTACCTAAATGAAGTTTGTCAGGACTCATCTGCTATTCCGGACTCGGCTAATGCCTCGTCCGGAAACAGCAATGATTCGTTCTGAAAAACTCCATTTTAGGTACTTGTAACAAAAATAACTATTTAAACAGATTATTAAATTAGTAAATTTTCCAAATGATAAAAGCTTACGAATTTCAAAATAATTTGGGACGTTCAAACCTACATTTAATTACAATATAATAACATCATTAGAAAATTCACTTACAACTGGAAAAAGGTTCTCACTAAGGATTTCTCTGATCGTAATATTACCCTGCACATTATATTGACTTCCCAAAAGTTCAGCCAGTTTCAAACCAAGAAACTCAATCTTAAATTAACAAGAAAAGGCAATCTAAATTTACGGATCAATCTATTTGCTTCCAGGTTTTTTTTGTTAAACAGCAACAATCCTACAATGAAATTTTTGCAATTTAAATGCAAAGGAATGTGAAAATTCTATTAAGTAATTAATGATAGTGGTACAATATGATGATTGTACGGAGACCAATTCTGTTGTTAACTTGGTACTGTATGCCTTACACCTAAACGCTCTAAATACTACAATCCGAATTGATCACTTTGGTTTACCTAAGCTGATTACATATATGTATGTGTGCGCTGGTAGCTGCACCAATTATAAACGTAGCGATAATAATATGTAGTGATAAAAGGCAGCAATAATTATATCAATCGACCCGATAAACAAATGAATAAATGAAGAATAAAATTATTGAAAGCCATCTTAAAGCTTGGCTGTCAATGCTTGATTTATATTTAAAGATTTAGAGCGATTATATCAATCGGTCAGAAAAATAAATGAATAGATAAAATTAATCTATCTCAAAGCTTAAAGACTAGATTTATATTTAAATATTAAAAGAAACGATTATCAATTGACCAGAAAAGTAAATGATTAAATAAACTTAAGCTATCTTAAAGCTTGACCGACAAGACTAAATTTATATTTAAATATTAGAAACAATTATTAATCGGCAGAAAAAATATCATATATATAAGTAGAAACTAGTCAACGATACCCCATTAGATCCGGTTCTTCAAGTTCAGATCTGGAGGCAGGAGGTACCTCTGGTGGAGGGCCTAGCACCTGTGCAGGGTAAAACTGGCAGAGGACTCGATAGCACGGTGATAAAACTGGCCGTAGTATAGCCCGGTGATAAAACCCTCGCTTGAGTCGGAGGGTGGCTAGAGAATCAACGGCCTCGATCTTGTACGATGAGCTCGGAAAGCCTCTAGTGCAATACGAATATCACAATAACTTGGTAGGGGCACTGGTGAGGGACTCACTCACAGATCCCTAGAAGGTTAGTATTAGCACAATACAGAAAGCTGAGTTCACTACGACTGCACTAAAGCAAAAAGCTTCCTCTCACACCGAACGGTATTTCTAGAAGAACTCTGCATCCGTTTCAGTCAATTTGCCTTTCCACTTCCACGAGATTAGGAAAAAAAGAACGTCAAATCAGAAAAAGTGATATAACTGAAAAATGCCAAGCGATTCTAACGATTCGATACGAGGAATAATTCCAAGATAAAAAACGACTTAGTTCTCGTTTATTATGGTTGTAAAGCGACGGCGGAAGCCACAATTAATGAGCTGAAATTAAATTGTTAAGAAATACTAGGGAATATTCCCAAATGAAATGATAAACTTTTAAAAATCTAAATCGAAAGCAACAATTACGGGTGGGTAACCCATTCCTCCTATCATTCAGGGCCAACAACCGAATATTACAAACGTTACAACCAGCCGCGTGAAAAGGTAAATCAGAGGTCCCAAAATGTTATCAAAAGTTATGAAATATTAAAACCGAAAATAAAATATGAATTTGACGGATCTAATGAGGCTTTACAGTAGGCTTTCTTAAACCAATTTTTAAAAATATAGAACGGTTTGCTGATCGTTCTACGGTAATGTAATATAAATTAAGCAAAGGTATACTAATAACAAAATATCCTATTTTAGTGGTTTGATCAAACCTAAGCGATCTGTGGCTCGCTTATCAGCTAAAATAAATTGTAACGGCAAAGTGAAATTAAACAGCGGTCGTGTTCTATTGCTAGCTATATTTAAACTGACTAACTCTCAGGTCAAAACTAATGATCTAACAAAAACCGTAAATATACGTTTTCTTCTCCCGGATCGGGTTACATAAGCTACTGTTTGCCAAATGAAAGAACCTGGACGGAAAGAATGCGGGCAAAAAATATCCTCGCATATTTAGATGCGGCCACATTGTTTTCCCAATAATCTTAATTTATTTTCTGTCTAGTTTCCTATGGTGAATTTACATATTTAAATTTCCTACTTGAATACTTAATTTTGTTATTTTCCTTAATAATACTGTCTTCTATTATTTACTATTTCATTTACACAGGGAAATACGGAATACGCAATAAGTATACTATAATATTTATAATGTTTATATTTTATTCGCCTTCAAGCTATTTAAAATACGCGACAATAGGCAACAGTGCGACGTTTACTTGATTTTTAGCGGGGAGTCAATTTCGTGATTGGTCGCAGGATATATTAAATACACTTTGACCCTAGACCAACACCTAATTTTTTTTACATATTTTAAAATTTCGGCAGCGACTTGCTTTAGCCATTGGCGTGGAAATTGCCGATGCCGAACTGTGTGGTTATTTATATTATTTGGTTTGTAGGGTCTGGTGATATATAGGTTTTGTCGATTTTGGAAATTCTCTTTTTTCACTAGAAAGGGGGTGTCCTATATAGTGGTTGAAGCCAAAAAAGTCGAAAGATCCGCTACATTTGAACCGAAAAAATGCCCTCAAAGTTGGAGTTTTGACACAAATTTTCAGCACCACTTCACAAAAGCACTAGAAATGTAAACAAAACACATCTGAAAATCAATTGTCGGGTGAAAATATTAACTAGGATACATTTGCGTCGAACGAGAGACCTCCGTTTTGTTCCGGTCCTAATTTAAAGCGACTCATAGCCATAGCCCCATTAAACAAAATTAAATTTTACTTGTAAATATCCATCCTCCTTTTTACTGTCAACTGTCACAATAGCCAAAACAAAGATTTTTAAGAAGGCACACTGTTGCCAGACGTTTACTGTAGTTTCGTTACCAAAATTCATTAGAAAAATGGTGCGCTATAAGCGCAGCTTATATTCACTACCAGCTAGTCATCTTGCGGCGGCATCCTTTGATTTGGGAAAGTCAATAACCAAGTTTTGCAAATTTTAGAAGAGGATCATGACTAAATATTGTTTTAAACGCCTGGGCATCTGAATAATATCTACTTTTGACAGTTCGTTTAATTTAAAATATGCTTTTTCTACTAGCGTGCGTAAGGTACTCACTTTACGCACTCTCTAAGATTCGTAAAATAGGTTTTTTTATTTGCAGTGCCGAAAATAAGTAGTAAGTAAATCTGACATATTTTTTGACATTTAGGGCAATGCGTAAAATAATTTATTTTACGCACTAGTGCGTAAAGTAATTTAATAATATTTTTGTTTTTTCATATATTTTTAGGTAGTAGAAAAAATTTTATATGCTACTCATGTGTAAAGTACCCTTTTTTTATTCAATTTCAATTAAATTTTTTAACAATATTCCCATTCATAAAAAAGGTTCACTTTACGCACTTGTTGCATATATAACTATTTTATCGTCTAAACTCCGTTTAAAAACGATTTTAAAACGCACAATTGTATAAAAATCCGAAATTTCCGAACCTCTCAGGGCGATAGCCGAGGCTTCGGACGAATTTGTCATCTATTTTGAAGCGAAAATTAATTTTAAATTCAACTGTGGAACTGAACCGCTCAGGGCGCAGTGCCCGACACTCCAACTTTCCGATTTCGATAGAGTTGACTAGCTGGTAGTGAATAAGCTGTACTTATAACTGTCTCTACTCTTTTTTTTTATTTAGGTGAATGATTTTTTTATTGCAGTAGCACATCCTATATTGCTCGACGAGCGGTGTGTATGCGAAGATGTTGATTGACACGGTTCTTGAATAGTTGGTTTGGGGAACAGATGTCCTGAGAGCATATTCACATGTAACAGGCAAGATGTCCATTCGGCAATGCCGATCGTTTCTTCATATGTGAAGTGCACAATAGCATTTAGTCAGATGTCGTGACTGTTACATAGAATCAACAAATAAGTCTTCAATTATTTTAACACTTCATGCATGGCCCACCGCTCGCTTCGCTCGCTACGGGGCTCAACAAACAGAAACTAACCAAGTGCTAACCAAAACTAACCCAAAATAAAAAAAAGTAAAATAAAAATTTTGGATTAGTTTTGGTTAGAACCTGATTACTTTCTATTTGTTGAGCCCCCGTATAGAGAGCGAAGCGAGCGGAGGGCCATGCATGAAGTGTTTAAATGGGAGTGAGTTCCACAGTGATGCAGTGCGCCAGACAAAGGAGTTCTTGTAAAGCGATGTTCTAGCTGTTTTCAGCTGTACGACGAACCGGTGCGCTCTTGCCGTCTATCGTGACTGTCTGACAGGCGTTGTCAGGGGCGGGATAAGTCGGGCCAAATCCTGGGAACATCTGCCGTAAAAGTATCTGAAAAACAGGGATTTCTCGGTCACATGTTTGCGGTGTTTCAGACTATCCAGATTCCGGGTCAACTCCGGGTCACCGACGAGACGCACAACTCTCTTCTGAACGGAATCCAGTAGCTTTAGGGTGTGCTCTGGCGTGGCACCCCAGATGTGTGAGCAATATTCTAAGCACGGTCTTATTTGCGCTTTGTAAAGCAAGAGCAACTGCTGGGGTGTATAAATTTTTTGTTGTGAAATAGCGTACCAAGCTTCTGGGAAGCTGACTTTGCGACGTTAGCAACGTGGTCATGTCAGGACATATTGCTGTTGACCGAGACCCCCAGTAGTCCGATTGAATGAAGATGAAGGGATGGTCGATCCTGCCATAATGATATCATTGCCCGCCGTATGGTAAACGTGGCTGCTTGGATGATTGTTCAATGTGCATTTGCATTCATTCATCGGAATAAAAGAGACACTCATACGATTATACTATTCCTTTGTATGTATATATTCGTCAAATATTTCACTTTATACATGGCCCTCCGCTCGCTCCGGGGGCGTAACCAAACAAACTGAACCCAAACTAACCCAAGACATTCCCAAATGAGGAAAAACAAACTAAAAAATATTTGCATTTTCGACTGACAAATTTAATTTTTTTTTATTTCCGGCATGCCTTGGGTTAGTTTTGGGTTAGTTTTGTTTGGTTGCGCCCCCGAAGCGAGCGGAGGGTCATGCGTGAAGTGGAATATTAAATATACTTAAATAGTAAACAACACTGTTATTCCCCATAAGAAAATGTGCAACTTTTGGAAACACTGTGCCAGGCCCCCGGTGTCGGTTACTAAAATTTAATTATTTTCACGTTACAATTTCAATATTTTCACGTTACACCTGGAAAAGTCGTAGTGGAAGTTTGCCCTTCTAGGGCAATTTAGGCTCAAAACGCGGATATTTTTTCTGCTCAAATGTGGCGAATCGTCCAATTTTTGGCTTAAGCTACTCTATAGGACACCCCTATTCTAGCGAAAAAAAAGAAAATTTTTAAAATCGACACAACCTATATATCATCAGATCCTTAATTTGATGAATTTTTGAAGATTTTTAACCTTTCTTATATTTTTCTTGCATTTGGTGATTATTATACGCGGTTAACTAATTTTTATATATTTCGGATATTTCTCTTAACTGAACTCTCTAAATTAAAATTTTTATTACATAACATTTCCGAACGTTCTATAAAGAGCGTTTTGGAACATACTTGCTTCAATATTGCCTAGCTTTTAATACAAAAATTGAATGCTAGAGAATTTATACGAATTAGCTACGATAAACCGTTTCTTTCCAAATTAAGCGACGTCATCAATGACGTAAATACAAAACCTTCGGGAAACGAACTCTACTTATTATTACAACATATTTATGTAATACATACAACAAATAATATCATAGAATACTATCCTTATTATAAAAATGAGATATTATTATATGACATATTTTGTACTATAAGACTGTAATATAAAAATAACTGTAATTAATTTTAACGTCTTAAACTAATCAATATTATCAATAATAATATGGTAAGAATAACCTCGTACGCCTATGGGAAGGCAAGATTTTTTACGTGCTAGTCCTCTACCCCCTTCAGTCGTTGTTAAGGTTCACTCGCTTGGCGCACTATAAACACGCAGTGATACG
>MU182280.1:79145-116291 GCA_016904865.1 Pissodes strobi | reverse complement strand
TATTATTATTATTATTATTATTATTATTATTATTATTATTATTATTACTATTATTATTATTATTATTATTATTATTATATTATTATTATTATTTTTATTATTATTATTAAAACTTTTTATTGACTCGATCGGCTAATGTTTCGAGTTCATATTATTATGAACGAAAAACTTTTTCGTCTCTGTTGGCAGTCCTACTAAAATACATGACTGGTTTAAAAACATTCTCATGTTTTCGTAATAAAATTCCTGCAACTTTAGCATACGTGTGAAGTTCAGTTTCTAGACTTAGATCATAAACACTAAGGATTGGTCTAGAAGTTAGTAAGGTTTATTTTTATTTTATTTCATTAAATGTAATTTCTTGTGCTATTGACCAAGTCCAAGAAATATATTTTTTTTTTTAGTAAGTTGCTTAAAGGGGAAACGATCATAGCATGATTCTTAATAAATCTTCCAAAATATGAACTTAATCCCAAAAACTGACGTAATTGATGTAAAGTGTTTGGTTTTGGAAAATTCACAACAGTGTTTATTTTTTTGTTGATCAGATTTAATTCCCTCTAAGCTAATTTCGTATCCTAAATAATCTATGCTGGTTTCAAAAAAATAAGATCTTTCGATATTTAATTTTAGATGCGCATGTTCCAAGATTTCCAACACTCTTTTTAAAGTGTCTAGACTATTTTCAATTTGTCAGAGAATATCAAAATGTCATCCAAATTTAGGTTTATTTCATCTTTTAATTCAGCGAAAAGATTATTTATTAATCGCTGAAATGTTATTGGTGCGTTAGAGACGCCAAATGGCATGCGTAAAACTCGAAATTGCTCATTTTGCGTTACAAATGCTAGTCATACACTGATAATTAAAATTGATGAATTTATTTGCAAATTTCTTTTGCAAATTTTTGATTAGCTTAACTGCGCTTTACACCGGAAGCGCTTTGAACTTATTCACAACACAAACGTTAATGAACTCTACCAATTTAAATATTTTTTTTGAATTTTAAGGTTATGTTTTTATTTATATTAGATTAATTACATCCAACTCAATATTTACACGGTAAACTTTGGTTACAACATGGTTTATACAGTAAGAATATTGGATTGGGCACTTCCGATTCGACTTCGGTTGAGTGTAGACGCGTTCGGTGACGGCTCTTTGAGCGCCAGTGGCACAGGCCATTGAGCGACACGTGGCAAACGTTTAGTGACCGTTTTTCTCCCTGAGGTAGAACCGGACGTCATAGCCAGCGTAGTCTGTGCCCTTCAAAGTTTACAGCCAGAATATATTCTGTGCCTTTCAGAGTTTTCATAGCCAGAAGAAATACCCATTCACGCCGGTACCCAGGCCGGGAGGCACCGGATGTCCCTGTGGGACCATTTCTTTCTGTGCAGTTCAGTTGCTTATATTTGTGCAAAAGTCGGGAATCACCAGGGGCACAGGCCCGTCTTACTGGTTTTTCCTACCAAATAGTCCCCTCACACTCGAACAACGTGTAATTTATGCCTGAGGGTAGCCGGGCCTCTAAATAAGCGCCGGAAAGAGGGGTGTGCTGGCGGATTGCCTTGCAACAAAGCCAACCGTTCCCTGAAAGGGGAACACTAGAAGAAAGAAAGAATATTGGAATGGGACCAATAACCCCACTTTAATATTTTTCATTAGGTTGCCACACTGACTGGACGCAACAATTGACGGAAAATGAGAACATTGCTGTAATCCGTTAAAATAGTGAGAAAGAGCTTGGCCAGGTTAAATTGTCGTCAAGTTGGCGTTTTACATTATTATTATTTTTTGGTAAAGCGACTTGATCAATAAATTGGCCAATCATTTGTCAGTATAAAACCGGCATAAGGCTGTGTTTGCTTATCAAGTCTAGTGATATTTTAATTTGGTAACAGCCTTACGTCAGATCAAGAGTCGTAAACTATTGTTTCCTTCTTAAACAATTTATTTGGCAAAAGCAGAATTTGAAGGTTTTACTATATTATTATCCAAAATAGCTTCAACTTTTGACCTTATGACGGCCTTATCAGATTCTGAATACCGATAGGGGCGCTAAAACATCGGTTCAGGTTATTTCAAATTCAATTAAATCTGTAACGCCCAATTCAGACATGTTTTTAGCGAAACAGTTCTCATAATTCGACAAGAGCTTGAGGAACTGCGATTGTTCTGTTTCACTTAACACTTTGTTATTAAATTTTACTTCTGCAATATTTAAATTATTTATTTGTAATATGTCGGAATAATTTTTAGGCAATTTGAATAGCACGCCCTAGAATTGTGCCACGCTGCATTCATAATTCTTGTGAATTATTACTAATTACTACCACCGTATTTTGATTTTTATCTACTATACAACTAGGAATGGAATATTTTTCATTTTTATTGCTCTATGTGGTAGCAGAAAACAATAACATACCAGTCGTGTCCACCTGTACGTACACAGACAAACCTGAATGTGGTTGGATTTGTACATCACTTTCTAACATTATAGGAATTTTAATTTTCGGTGCGTACTCTTGTATTTTGTATTTGAAAGAAATTTGCTTGTATTGTAAATAAAACATTCTTGTGATTGATGATATGTTGCCCCACTACTATATTTCTATGGTGCCCAGATCAAAATCTACAAAATGTACTTGGGACTGTATAGAAAAATCGTTAAAAGTAACTTATAAGTCGGCTTTCGTTTTTAGAAATAAAAATTCACCCCCGGAACTCTAAACTACAATAGGTATCTGGAGTTTTCCGAACGATATTCCGAAATTTATTTAGATCACTGTCTGTGTCCAAATAGGCTCGACATGGTACGTTATTAATTAAAATATTAAAATTTAAATTTTTATTTAGTACTGACCTTTTTAATAAATGTACCTTCGCAGTTTTTTTTAATGCCACCAATGTACCTTTGAAATTTTTACATGCCACAATGTCCCGCTTGTGACAATATACGTGCACTCCTTTGCCATGTTCTCGTGGACTTCGTCCGAAGAGGGTCCCGCTTTATCCTTGCTATCCTTAAAAAAAAACAATTTCCGATAAGTATGCATTTGAATAATAGTAATGAAGCATACTTTCCTTTGCTATCTTCTTTCTATCGAGCATTTTCTTTAAATTGTTGATGCGTTTAGAACAGCATCTTTCCATTCTTTTCAGGTTTTTTTGTATTCCAATAGCCCATTGTACCAAAGTTTGGCAATTCTGGCTAATTTAGTTTGCAAAAAGTACGATTTCCTAGTTCCGTTCAGCTTGTGGTCAGATTCATTATTATTTATTATCACTCATTTTTAACACGTAGGTTATCTCACACTTCTGAAATGTAACGGCAAAGTGAAATTAAACAGCGGTCGTGTTCTATTGCTAGCTTTATTTCAACTGACTAACTCTCAGGTCAAAACTAATGATCTAACAAAAACCGTAAATATACGTTTTTTTCTCCCGGATCGGGTTACATAAGCTAAACACGCAGTGATACGAATCACCTATGCCTTCCAAAGAAGTTATTAGTTTTATGTAGACTAAACAAACCAAAATATTATCTACTGAGTGTTATAAGTATATGTGGACAACAATTTAGAAAATAATGAAATGATGTTATAACAATATACCTAATACAAATTGTAACTATATTCTATAAACGAAATTAATACAATGACATAATATATACTAAAACTAAGTATGTAGATAGGGGTTTCCGTTACGAAATATAGTCACAAAGTACCTGAGGGCAACATAAGAGAAAAGGATGATCAAACTAGCCTCCTCAAGGCCACAATAGTGTTATAAAAGCTAATATAAATATATCATTAACCTATATATAGAATAAACTTAATTTACATTAATAAATGCGGCAACCTTAAGCTTATTGACAACAAATCGAATCAATAAATTTAGAATTAATTAACCGAAGAGGTCAATACTCAATAATTCTTACCGCAAAATATGGCATCTTTTGTGGCTAAATGCAACATATAAAATGAACTCTAAAATCTTTTACACTGGCCAAATTAGACTGTTACACGGTGATTCAAACTTCTTCCACAGTTGGCCACATCGAGATTTGCAGCAGCGTGTGACTGTCCATAAAATTTCACGTGTCCAAGGTTGGACAGTGGAGACGTTGCGTTCGGCCTGGTGTCGGTATTTTGGCCTGCGTCAAAGAGTGCTCCAAACGTTGGAAGCAGCCTTCGACGAACGGCTACACGAGTGATTCATGTCTATCGATACCTAGTTTAATTTCATTATTGACAGGTTTCATATGCTTTCTTGTTCGCAGCGTGTATAAAATTCTCTTTTTTGTTGTAACACTAATTTTGGACAAGATAAAACCACGTCCCCAGAAGCAATATAATTTCTTTTTTTAACAAATACGAGGCAAATTTCAAATATTTTCAAAAAGGAAAATATGTAGTTCAAGAAGGGCAGAGCCACGTGAAAATGGCGACAAGTAGTCCCGACAGTTGACTTCCAATATTGAATCCAACGTTCCCCGCGTGTGTCTGTCTGAAGCAATTTGTCAAATGCTGTTTACTGATTTTGAGTCCAAGTTTGGCCTCATCAATATATACAACATTGGTGCCATTCTTTGCCACACCGAAACTTTTATATATTTTAAATTTTTTTAGTACCCCTTTATCTTGTTTGGTTTAGATTCTTTTTTATCAGTTGATGAGCGCCTACTCATTGCTCTTATGCTAAGAATATTAAATATTTACAAAATGTTAGAGTTTTCTTTTTCCTTTTGTGCAATTATTAATTGCCTGCGATTTAATTATTTTGCGTTTTGAACTAAATAAAACCGTTTTTCCTCATAATCTAGTATTTTTCGTACTTAAAAAGACAAAATGTGAACTTTTGCGAGTCTAAAACTGATATAAATTCCTGTTCTTATTAGGGAAATTATAACATGAAGTGGAGTGTTACGTGGGCCGAATGGTTCTAATTCGATCCGGCAATAATTTCCGGTCCAGATGAGAAAACCGCAACCCCGTATGACGCTTATTATCCGCACTCTAATTTGCTTAATGTTTCAGCGAGGACGATACGCTAACCCAACACTACATGAACATCGTAATTCTGGCTGGATTTGTGATTGCATTAATTCTTCATGGACAACAGACCGAGGCCACTTACAGGTTGGATTTTGTGTGGAAACTACAAGCGACAGGTAATCAGTTGCACGTATATTACATGCTTTTGTCTTCTATACAAAACGAACAAATACAGGGAACAGTAGAATATCCCGAAATTTAGAAAATTAAAAACAATATTCGATGTTTAATTATTTATAGTTTGGCCAATCTAGGTATTATAGAATAGAGTAGATACTTTAGATTAAGTTTTTAGTTGCATATGCAAGGTGTCAATTTAATAATCCGGTCTTCGTTTGTAGTTTTATCGTTAATTCAGTGATAGCTTCGATTAACGTTATATTAATGTGGATAAAGTGACATTTTAAAAATAATTTGTCTTAGAGAGAGAATGTTCCCAAAAAGCATGGCGCATAATTTTTATTTATTTTTTAAATGGAATGACTTTTATTGGAATTAATGTTCTATCGGATCCTTTATTCAGCCCTAAAATATTGGTGCTCTAAAATGCGACATTGCCAGGTTATTGAAGCTGATTTTTTTTCGAAATCGCTACTTTACTAAAATTTAGTTCTCCGTTATTTTTCAATTATTTTCAGTGAAAATTTGTAAAAAGTCTAAGCTGGTATCATTTTATCTTACAATAGTGCATTGTTCTGTGCTCCTTATACAGGGTGTCTCAAATTTTCATTTTGTAAACAACACTTTTTACTAACACGTTTTATTTCGCCTATATTAATTCAGCCACTAATATTTTCACCTTAGACCTCAAACCTCAACGAGTACAAGTACAGTCATCATAATTACATAACTTCATGACTCCCTCTGCCGCCGCGCGCCACTCGCCTTGCAGGGTTGTCGCGTCCTCGCCTATTCCAAAGTTACGTCATCTATAAAATTTGCTCGTTACAATTTAAATGTTAATACCTATTTCCAATTTTGTTTTACGCCATTCTTTTAAAATAGAACGCTTTGTACCTAGTAACATGTATCGATAGAGTATTAAATTACCTTTGTTTTTAAAATTGAACAAAAAATTACCTATTTTTTCCTCTCGAGTGGTCATGATATTTTTGTTATAGCTTCAAATAAGTAGGTAGGTGTCAATTTTGGCGTTTATCAAATAGACATTAAGCTGCTTCACATTATTAAAACGTATAATATTGCAAGCTGCGAAACGAAATGAATCACCAAACAATAGACATCCTGATGCAAATACTAAAGGCAAGATTCGATCGTACTGCAACAACAACAAGCAACACCTCTGCAAAAGGACAACGTGCTCACAAAATTTTAACTCGTGACGTCATGCATGTGGGCCATGCGATTTGGAAGGAAGATGTAGGTGATGGCTTGCGGGCGGAAGAGTAATTGCGACCGAAGCGCAATTGGTTGCAACGTTGCCAGACTACCACGATACGAGCGAATAGGATGCCCGTATATAAAGAATGTATTCCTTACATTACAGTTTCTCCAATATTGTAAAAATATATTTCCATAAGATGTTCTTTCCTCTTTTAATAATGTGGTATTTAGTAATTTATCTATTTGATTATCTAAAACTAATACCTTGTTCGAACACCTTCTGAAAATAATACTTTCCTTATAGCGCATCATCTGAGACCTTAGACGATGTAGCACAAAGAAGAAACAAAACAAACGATTAGTTTGGGGAGTTACCGATAATGACTGCGCTAATCAGTGATATTTTCTTGCACTTTTCTGAAATCGGAACTATTTATATACCTTTAAGTGCATGAAACTTGTATCTATTATTTCGTTGTACATTTAGGTATACAATTTATATTGTTAGGCGTATTTTTAAATACGTAAAATAATATATTTCAGACGTAAATACCTGTTGCTTTTGTGCCGGTCGGCCGATTTGTTTACAGCACTGTTTATAAGTTTTTGTTGGTAACTGATAGCTAGTGTAATTATGCCTCAAAAGTGTTGTATTCCTGGCTGTAGTGGAAAAGATAAAAATGGGCCTAAAGTTTATATTTCCGGTTTTCCATAAGTTTATGACGAAAATGGCTAAAAGCTATACTCCGAAGTAACTTTGAGCCCACAAAAAACACAAAATTATATGAGTACCATCTATTTTTATAAATTGCCCTAGTTATTTATCAAAAAATGTCAATATACTTCTAAGCAAAGATGAATATTAAAGAGTTAAATGTGTCAAAAGCCCTTGAACTAACCATATTGGGGTTTGGAACCTTCGGCAAAATGCACTAAAACAGAGTTTTATCCATAATACCCAAACACATTTTTTGCAAACTTTTAATCATATCCTGATGATGCTAACATGGTTAGCGAAACGCGGGTCGAATGCAAAAATTCTGTTTCGGTATTGTGAATAAAACTCTGTTTTAACGCTTGAACTCAGCAAAATTGAGTTTAAAGAGCACGAAAAACACATACATTTTGATAATTTTAGGGAGTTTATGGTCAAATATTCTACATTTAAACTACCAAAAGATTGGTTTTCCATACAAAGTTTGTCTCAAGAAGGTAAAAGATTAACTATTTTCAAAATTGAAAATACACCTGGTCCATGCGTTAATTAGGCAATTGTTATTAATTATAACCTGAATATTGACACTTTTTGTATAACGAGTCAGTTTGCAGTTCAACATTAAAATTAAGACTTTACCCAAATCATGGGCGTAGACAGGGAGGGGCCAGGGGGGGCCGTGGCCCCCCCTGGGAATTTAACCGACTCATGACGTTTGTGTAAAAATTGGGCGTGCCCCCCCCCCCCCAAAATCTGCCACTACTGCGGCCTTGTCTACGGCTCGCCCCCCCTGAGAAAAAATCCTGTCTACGCCCATGACCCAAATTAAAATTTTATTGGATCAAATTTGAATAAACGATGATCGCTTTCTGATATCAAAGATGATATTTAGATAGTTATTGTTGCTATATTACGTTAAAAAAATAAAATGTAACAGCTGTAAGCACAAATTTGGCATATGTCGAGTAATTTATTGTTGAGTACAATTTTGATCTCATTTATAAATTAAATCGTGGAGGACTTTTATATCCCCAAGGAGGAGGTATGGCGGACGGCTCCGGGGATGAGGCAGTCGAGGCTCATGATACATGGGCCCGCGAAGAGTAAGGCCAAGGGGCTGTTGTGTCTACCTAGGAAGGAGTGCAAGGCCCTGGTAGAATTCTACACAGGGCACTGTAGACTTAGACGGCACCTGACCCTGCTGAGAATTGTAGAGGAGGGGGAATGTAGATGGTGCATGGAGGACGACGAAACCCCATACCATATACTTATGGAATGCCCCGCCTTCGCGTGGGTAAGATTCAGAATCTTTGGCGTGACGTGGATCGAGCCACATTCAGTGCGTCGTGTTAGTTTGAAGGAGATGCGGGCTTTCTTAAGGAGGACCGGCATCCTGGAGGTCCTCGAATGCGGGCTGGGGGCACAACGGGCCCAATTTGTGTCCTAAGAGCAAGGCCCGCTAGGGGCCACCCCTTCTATACTGATACTGATATTGATATCCCCAAGGATAAGTTATAAATGTTGTATCTGTGACTTACATAATCTTTAATAAATTGATAAATGGGTTTGAGGACATATTTCTAGAAACTTATAATGAAAGATCGTTCATGCTTCACTTAACTTTGGAATATTATATTGAACAAAACATGTCTCACATTTCAATGGATGCGCTAAGCCCTAATCATAATGGAAAAGACGTTTTAAATGATTCTCAAAAGAATTTCCAATACCCTCTTAAAAAAATATTGCTTAAAAATAGCGTCCATTGAAGAAAAATAAATACAAAAAGAAAACTAGATACACTAACGAAACAGGCCATATACCTAACTATACATACATAAATATTTTTACAACTAAAAATATTTAATTTGGGACTTATTTCTTTAAAGTTTTATGTATTTTAATGGCTTGTGTTCTATAATATATATATAGTTTTTATACCTAAACACTCACTTTAACAGGCGCGATATTAGGTAAATGAAATTTACTGAAACTGCATAACATCATGCATACCTACATTATAGTATATTTTTTGTCGAGTTTTTTTTATTACTATAAGTAAAAATAATTAAAAAAAGGTGTGGAATTGTTCAGTTTATGTAATCTCACCAATCCTGGCCAGTACAAAATTATAGTTGGTCCGCCATTAGGTACTTCCGACCAGAAACGTATTACAACGGTGTGTGAATTGTCGCTCATACAGTAGGACCCACCATTGCCTCGCAAAATCTGGCATTACAATTCTGCAAACTGGGACGATCTAAGGGAGTTCTACCTAGATTTTCCTTGGCTCGACGTCTGCTTTGGCACTGACGGCCCGTCAGTCTGCTGCGAAGAGATCACGCAAGTAATCTCCTCAGGAATGGAAGCATACATCTCAAATTACATCAAGTTACCATCAAAAGGAAAGCCCTGGTTCGACAGAAGATGCGAAAGAGCTGTAGGTAGGAAACAGCAAGCCTACAAGTAATGGCAGCAAAATCAGACCGCTGAAAATCGCAATTATTTTGTCGAAGCGAGAAACGAATGCAAACGTGTGATCGACGAAACTAAGGACAAACACAATCAAAGGATCAGGAATAAACTTTTGCAATGTCCCAGTGGTTCCAGGAATTTCTGGTCGGTAGCAAAGGCAGTAAGTAACAACTTTACAAAAACGTCTCTCCCACCTTTGACGGACGAACTTGGCATCACAGCGACTACAGCCAAGGAAAAAGCAAACATGCTCTCTAAAATGTTTTCATCGCACTCTACCTTAGACGTTCCCCAAGGCAAGAATCTTCCCACCATATCGAACATCAACACTACCATGGCAGAAGTCAAGTTTCATCACCATGATATTCGCAAAATCGTTAAGGAACTAGATACGCATCAGGACCGGACGGAATACCTACCATCCTGCCAGAACCAGAACTGCGCCAATGAACTAACACCCGTTTTTTCCAGGTTTTTTCCTCTTTCTTACAGAAAAGGGATTTACCCATCCTCTTGGAAAGTCGCTCGAGTGCAACCTGTTCCAAAAAAAGGCAAGAAAACCACGCCCTCAAACTATAGTCCAATTGCCTTGCTTCCAATAATCTCCAAAGTCATGGAACGTGTAGTCAACCAGCAACTACTGAAGTACCTCGAGAACAACAGAATAATCAGCGATAACCAATACGGCTTTCGCAAAGAGAGATCGACAGGAGATATATTGGCCTATGTCACTCATATATGGAGTAGGGTAATTGAAAACAACGGAGAGTCTCGAGCGGTTGCGTTGGATATTCCAAATTCGAGTTTGGCATGACATACTGCTCAACAAACTGCCGTCCTTCGGACTGCCAGCCTCTCTCTGCAGCTGGCTGGCCAGTTGCAGTCGATGGACACATCTCGGACACATTCACCATCAACGCGGGCGTGCCTCAGGGCGCAATGCTTTCACCAACTCTGTTCCTCATCTATATTAATAACCTGCTGATCGAAACGAATAATCATGTTTACAGTTTTGCAGATGACAGTACCCATGTCTCCTACTTTAGATCAGAAAAACCCTTACCATCGACTGAGACTCATCACCGCAGGCAGTAGCAGATTACAGCTATTAATCAAGACCTGGAGAAAGTTCAAACTTGGGGCGACCGAAATTTGGTCCATTTCAATGCAGCAAAGACCCAAGCAGCAACGTTTACCAAG
Organism: Pissodes strobi; assembly: GCA_016904865.1. Lineage (NCBI taxonomy): Eukaryota > Metazoa > Arthropoda > Insecta > Coleoptera > Curculionidae > Pissodes > Pissodes strobi. The sequence continues at coordinate 105,500 of MU182280.1, read as the reverse complement.
AGGGCCAATACAGCGGGCCTTGACATCATTATGTTAGAATCGACCATTCCTTCATCCTCGTCAATCGGACACCGCAGCAGTTGCTCTTGCTGTACAAAGCGCAAATAAGACCGTGCTTAGAATATTGCTCACATATCTGGGGTGCCGCACCAAAGCACACCCTAAAGCTGTTGAATTCCATTCAGAAGAGAGCTGTGCCTCTCGTCGGCGACCCGGAGTTGACCCGGAATCTGGATAGTCCGGAACACCGCAGATATGTGGCCGAGATGTCTCTGTTTTACACATGCTTTCACGGCAGATGTTCCCAGGATTTGGCCTGCATCATCAGCCCCTGGCAACTCCTGTCAGACAGTCACGACAGACGGCAGGAGCGCACCAGTTCGTGGTACAACTAGAACATCGCTTACAAGAACTCCTTTGTCTGGCTCACTGCATCACTGTGGAACTCACTTCCAGGACATCTGTTTCCCACTAATTACTACCTACAACTATTCAAGAACCGTGTCAATCAACATCTTCGCACACACACCGCTCGTCGAGCGCCATAGGATCTCCCTTTAGTGTGTGTGCATAAAAAAAGAAAAAAAAATTATGTCTAGTAACATTTTTTTTAGTAGTATAAAAAAATATTATACATAAATTTAATACATATCCGGAATTTTCGCGCAGGTGTACGGGAGTTGGGAGCCTGCATTTAATAATACACCTAATAATAAACCAAAACTCAAATATAACTTTTGGAATTTGTGAATAAATCTGTTATATAGCTCGCGTTCTTTAAAATAAGTTAGCTATTGATAGTTTTCATAAATATTAGTGTATGTATCCCCTTATATGTTTAAAATTGCACGGCCTACATGGTTGACGTCACACGACACGCACTAAGACCTTGTTATTTAGTGGGTGTTGACTGCAAGCGTAGCATAAGAAAATAAAACCAGAACAGAAAAGGTTTTAAAAGAAGCAAATCAATTGGCATTATATCTCTCAGTTGTAGAGTATCCATAAATTAGCGCCAAACATTTAAGTATTATTTAGAATTAAAGGAATTTTCTATGGGAAAATGTCTTCAGCAAAATATGCCCCATCCCTACCATGTTCAACTGCATCAGAAACTTACCGAACACGATTTTGAAAAACTTATTACATATTGTCGATAGGCACAACAACAAGCAGCCGAAAACGAGAATGTTTCTAAATTTGTGCTACTTACAGACGAGCGTACATACATTTCATAGAAATGATTTTGTGAACAGGCATAATGTTCATCTTTAGGACACCGAAACCCGCATAAAGTCCATATGACTAGTTATCAACACAATTGGAGTATCAATGTTTGGGATGGATTGTGCATGATTTTGTGGTTGAACCTCACTTCCTTGAAAATCTGGTAATCGGAGATTTTTTCTTACATTTCTAAAGAAGTGATTTTCCACATTTAACCGAACATCTTCCCTACTTTGTAGACAGCAGATGTGGCTTCAACAGGATAGTGCATCAGCTCACTTCAGCATAAACGACAGGAAACGTATCTCAGAGCAATTTTAACAGGTGGATTGGAAAGCAAGCTTTGTTATAGCTATATAATAACTGGTCTTTGTTTGTTTTATTACATTTTCTAACACAGATCACCGAAATTAACCATAATAGATTTTTTGTGAATGGTGTAATGGAACGTATACACTAGTCACACATACACTATTCGTTCAGGTGTATCACTCCCGCTATGCCTCCAGAAATTATAAACACTTCTTTCACATAGGTTTAATATGTGTGAAAACTGTAGAAATTTTGAGCAGTTGCATCATTGGAGATCCGTTTTTCTTCAAAAATTATTAGTTTCTTTTCTTACAACGTTTATTACTTTTTATATCTTAAAATTTAATAGGAAAATTCTAGATTAGGTAGTTTACGTGACGCATAGTAAAAAATTTGATTTTTTAAATTCTTCATTGTTCTCCCACCGCCAAGCTGATTTAGCTTTTTTTTATTTAAAACCCTTTTTGTTCTGATTTTCTTTTCGTAAGCTATGCTTCTAGCAAAATCGAATCTCTCATTTAGTGTCTGCAGCATCAGTTCAACAGTTTTCAGAACATTCACCAACAAATTTATCATATAATCTTATTGTAAATATTGTTAATTTATTTATAAAAGGTAATTTTATGTTAATAAAAAGATTTTCTTTCATTAAATATTTTTTTATTGATGAACAATAATCGGCAATTAAGTGATTATAAGATGTCAAGAACTGGTATCTCTTCCAAAGCAAGTTGCTACGGAGGCAAAGCGTCTACTGGCTTCATGCTTCATATGAAAAAACACAATTGGTTTGTCCCCTTGCAAAAGTTAAAACGTGGAAAAAAAAATATTTTTTATTCAAAGAAAAAGGTACTGTTTGCCAAATGAAAGAACCTGGACGAAAAGAATGCGGGCAAAAAATGTCCTCGCATATTTAGATGCTGCCACATTTTTTCCCCAATAATCCTAATTTATTTTCTGTCTAGTTTCCTATAGTGAATTTACATATTTAAATTTCCTAGTTGAATACTTAATTTTGTTATTTTCCTCAATACTACTGTCTTCTATTATTTACTATTTTATTTACACAGGGAAATACGAAATACGGAATAAGTATACTATAATATTAATAAAATTTATATTTTATTCGCCTTCAAACTATTTAAAATACGCGACAATAGGCAACAGTGCGACGTTTACTTGATTTTTAGCGGGGAGGCAGTTTCGTGATTGGTCGCAGGATATATTAAATACACTTTGACCCTAGACCAACACCTAATTTTTTTTACATATTTTAAAATTTCGGCAGCGACTTGCTTTAGCCATTGGCGTGGAAATTGCAACTGTGTGGTTATTTATATTATTTGGTTTGTAGTCTGGTGATATATAGGTTTTGTCGATTTTGCAAATTCTCCTTTTTCACTAGAAATGGGGTGTCCTATATAGTAGTTTAAGCCAAAAAAGTCGGAAGATCCGCTACATTTGAACCGAAAAAATGCCCTCAAAGTTCGAGTTTTGACACAAATTTTCAGCACCACTTCACAAAAGCACTAGAAATATAGACAAAACACATCTGAAAATCAATTGTCGGGTGAAAATATTAACTAGGATACATTTGCGTCGAACGAGAGACCTCCGTTTTGTTCCAGCCTAATTTAAAGCGACTCATAGCCCCATTAAACTAAATTAAATTTTACTTGTAAATATCCATCCTCCTTTTTACTGTCAACTGTCACAACAGCCAAAACAAAGATTTTTAAGAAGGCACACTGTTGCCAGACGTTTACTGTAGTTTCGTTAGCAAAATTCATTAGAAAAATGGTGCGCAGCTTATCCACTACCAGCTAGTCATCTTGCGGCGGCATCCTTTGATTTGGGAAAGTCAATAACCAAGTTTTGCAAGTTTTAGAAGAGGATCATGACGCAATATTGTTTTAAACGCCTGGGCGTCTGAATAATACTTTTGACAGTCCGTTTATGCTTTTTACCGTCTAAAATCCGTTTAAAAATTATTTTAAAACGCACAATTGTATATAAATCCGAAATTTCCGAACCTCTCAGGGCGATAGCCGAGGTTTCGGACGAATTTGTCATGTATTTTGAAGCGAAAATTCATTTTAAATTATTCAACTGTGGAACTGAACCGCTCAGGGCGCTGTGCCCGTCACTCCAACTTTCCGATTTCGATAGAGTTGACTAGCTGGTAGTGAATAAGCTGTGCTATAAGTGTCTCTACTCTTTCTTTATTTAGGTGTATGATTTTTTATGGCAGTAGCACATCCTATATTGCTCGACGAGCGGTGTGTGTGCAAAGATATTGATTGACACGGTTCTTGAATAGTTAGTTAGGGGAACAGATGTCCTGGGAGCATATTCGCAAGTAACAGGCAAGATGTCCATTCGGCAATGCCGATCGTTTCTTCATATGTGACGTGCACGATAGCATTTAGTCAGATGTCGTGACTGTTACATAGAATCAACAAATAAGTCTTCAATTATTTTAATACTTCATGCATGGCCCTCCGCTCGCTTCGATCGCTACGGGGGCTCAACAAACAGAAACTAACCAAAACTAACCCAAGATAAAAAAAAATAAAATAAAAATTTTGGGTCAGTTTTGGTTAGCACCTGGTTAGTTTCTATTTGTTGAGTCCCCGTATAGAGAGCGAAGCGAGCGGAGGGCCATGCATGAAGTGTTTAAATAATTGAACACTTATTTGTTGATTCTATGTAACAGTCACGACATCCGAATAAATGCTATCGTGCACGTCACATATAAGGAAACGGAATGGACATCTTGCTTGTTACAACTGAATATGCGTCCTGGGAGTGAGTTCCACATTGCTGCAGTGCGCCAGACAAAGGAGTTCTTGTAAAGCGATGTTCTAAGTGTTTCCAGTTGTACGACGAACCGGTGCGCTCTTGCCGTCTATCGTGACTGTCTGACAGGCGTTGTCAGGGGCGGGATAAGGCGGGCCAAATCCTGGGAACATCTGCCGTAAAAGTATCTGTAAAACAGGGATTTCTCGGACACACGTTTGCGGTGTTTCAGACTGTCCAGATTCCGGGTCAACTCCGGGTCACCGACGAGACGCACAACTCTCTTCTGAACGGAATCCAGTAGCTTTAGGGTGTGCTCTAGCGTGGCACCCCAGATGTTTCAAATTCAAATTCAAATTTATTTGTGTTCAAACCATACAAAAGTTCTTACACACGTCATATAATACATAATACTAATAATATTAAATACAATATAGAATCATATACACAATTAAAAAAAAAATCGCTATGAACTAGATTACACACAAGATTCAGTCTAGGGTAGTATAAACGAAAGCATAAACATTTGTAAATTCCTATATCTCATAGTATGCCTTATCAATTAGGAAAGCTTTTATTTGGACCTTAAATTTATCTATGTCTAGATTTCTAATATTCTCAGGTAATTTATTATAAAATTTTGGACCAAAAAAATTCCAACCATTTGTTGACCTGGGCAACTTTAGATAGTCTGCATCAATGTTGTTTCTAAAACGAGTCATATGAGTATGTGTATGTACATGAAAATTATATTGAGAGATGTTCTTTTTAACATACATGAGACACTCGAAAATAAAAAGAGAGGTTAAAATAAGAATTCTATTTTCCTTGAATAGTGGTTTACAATGAGCTCGGTTGTTCAGACCAGATATAACTCGAACTGCTGCCTTTTGAAGTCGAAAAACAGGTAACTTGTTACCACAATGAGCCCACACTAATACTCCATATTGTAAGTGAGTATGAAAGAAGGCAAAGTAAGCCATACACAGCATCTCCTTTGAAACACTTTTTCTCAATTGGCGGAGTAGATAAAGGTTTTGAGAGAGTTTACTGGAGAGGTGTTCCATATGTGATACCCAAGTCAGCTTGTAATCAACATGAATGCCCAACAGTTTAACTGGACCGGTAGGCACAGTTTCTTTTCTGAGTGAAACTATTAAGTTTTGGGTTTTGTCTTCATTAAGTTTGAGTTTATTAGAGGAAAACCATTGTTCTGCAGTATTTAGTGCACTTGTTCGAGCAATATATAACGAACTTAGGTGTGTGAGCAATATTCTAAGCCCGGTCTTATTTGCGCTTTGTAAAGCATGAGCAACTGCTGCGGTGTATACATTTTTTGTTGCGAAATAGCGTACCAAGCTTCTGAGAGGCTGATTTTGCGACGTTAGCAACGTGGTCATGCCAGGACATATTGCTGTTGACCGAGACCCCCATTAGTCCGATTAAATGAAGATGAAGGGATGGTCGATCCTGCCATAATGATATAATTGCCCGCCGTATGGTAAACGTAGCTGCTTGGATGATTTTTCAATGTGCATTTGCATTCATTCATCGGAATAAAAAGGACACTCATTCGATTACACTATTCCTTTGTATGTATATATTCGTCAAATATTTCACTTCATACATGGCCCTCTGCTCGCTCCGGGGGCGTAACGTAACACAAACTAACCCAAGACATGCCCAAATAAGGAAAAACAAACTAAAAAATATTTGCGTTTTCGACTGACAAACTTCAATTTTTTTTTTATTTCCGGCATGCCTTGGGTTAGTTTGGGTTAGTTTTGTTTGGTTGCGCCCCCGAAGCGAGCGGAGGGTCATGCGTGAAGTGGAATATTAAATATACTTAAATAGTAAACAAGCACTGTTATTCCCCATAAGAAAATGTGCAACTTTTGGCAACACTGTGCCAGGCCCCCGGTGTCGGTTACTAAAATTTCATTATTTTCACGTTACAATTTCGATATTTTCACGATACACCTGGGAAAGTCGTAGTGGCAGTTTGCACTTCTAGGGCAATTAAGACTCAAAACGCGGATATTTTTTCGGCTCAAATGTGGCGAATCTTCCGATTTTTTTGGCTTAAGCTACTCTATAGGACACCCCTTTTCTAGCGAAAAAAAAAGAAAATTTGCAAACGACACAACCTATATATCATCAGACCCTTAATTTGATGATATCTTTGAATATTTTTAACCTTTCTTATATTTTTCTTGCATTTGGTGATTATTATACCCGGTTAACTAATTTTTATATATTTCGGATAACTCTCTTAACTGAACTCTCTAAATTAAAATTTTTATTACAAAACAATTCCGAACGTTCTATAAAGAGCGTTTAGGAACACACTTGCTTCAATATTGCCTAACTTTTAATACAAAAATTGAACGCTAGAAAATTTATATGAATTAGCTAGGATAAACCGTTTTTTTCCAAATTAAGGGACGTCATCAATGACGTAAATACAAAAACTTCGGGAAACGAACTCTACTTATTACTAAAACATATTTATGTAGTACATACAACAAATATCATAGAATACTATCCTTATTATAAAAATGAGGTATTATTATATGACATATTTTGTACCATAAGGCTGTAATATAAAAAAAAAAACGTAATTAATTTTAACGTCTTAAACTAATCAATATTATCAATAATAATATGGTAAGAATAACCTCGTGCGCCTATGGGAAGGCAAGATTTTTTACGTGGTAGTCCTGTACCCCCTTCAGTCGTCGTTAAGGTTCACTCGCTTGGCGCACTATACACGTTTGGCAAAAAATCTTTATCCATACGATTTTAATGCGATAACAGAGTACGTTAAATACGAGACTTAAAGTTAAAAAGAGAAAGAGACGGAATTCCCCTGGTTTCCCCTACTCCCCTTCCATTCAGCAACAAACGCGCGGACGCTCTCGCATAGGACGACCTTCGTTGGCTACGAAGACCACCGAGGCAGATCGACGAACTTTCTGTATTACGGCGTTGCCGAACTTGGTGAAAATTCATCAGATCAGGTGATTTTGAGAAGGTTTTGTTGATTGGTGAAAATTGTTTATTTTATAGGTCAAATCTGGTGATTTATGGAATATTGTACAATTTACATTTTTTTCTATGCGGATTGCAGTCAAATAAAAACCTCTATTGTATTGTACGTATTTTGGTAAATTTATACTATAACGGCATACAACGCCAGCTGGGATTTTTTAGAGTTCGGAACTTCCCCGAAAACTGCGTTACCCTAAAATATAAAAATAATTCGCGTCTACCTACCGCAATTTTCAGCCTTCACGCATGCGTACGCGCTATTTCATATAATTTTCAAAGTTATTTTTTCTTCATTTGCATTGCATTGCCTTGGGTTAGATTGGGTTAGTTTTGTTTGGTTGCGCCCCCGGAGCGAGCGAAGCGAACGGATGGGCACTTGTGAAGTGAAATATTAGAACGACAACAGTGGGCTGCTGCGAAATGAGCAGGTCCGAAGGTCGAAAATTTGCGATAGGTACACGCGAATTAAAAATAAAGTCCGAGCATCATATTTCCGCTTTGCTTGCGTTGAGTCTTGCTCTTGAATTATTTCCTTCCCCTACCTATTAATTTCGACATATTATTCGTCATTTAGGAATTTTGCAATTTAAGAAGACCCATTGTTGGCTCATTGCGTATGACGCTTTGTTCTACTGGTTTTTTAAATTGTACTGTGTTGTTTGTTAGATAGAGAGTGTTGTTGCAAAATAGTAACATTGATACAAGTTTAGACTGCATTCAGGCAAACAAACGAAAATAACCAACATTGCTTTTGCTACAATATTCCAGATAAGCTTTTGGTTAAACGTTCTGCATTCATTTATAGTAAAAGATGAAGTAGTTGTATAAATATCGTATTCAGTTTAAATTTTTATTGAACAGTCATGTTAAGTTAAAGTTAAGTTTGCAATGCTAAACGGTTAATGTTTTCGTTCCATTGAATACATAGAACCATTCCTATTTTATTTTTCTTTTTAAATTAAGTTTTTAATCAGATTTGGGTGGAAATTATTAATTATTAATTTTTTTGTAACCAATTTGTTAAAAAAAACATAACTGCTGATGAAATCTGGTCAAATCTGACAACTTTTCAATTCGCAGAATCTGGTGAAATCTGACAATCGCCTGGCAACACTGTCTGTAAGCGGATAGAAACAGGTCAAACAGGTTATTTTATTTTGCATCATTTCCGCACAGCCTTTTGTAATCAATAATTTTAAAATCACTGTTGTATTTTCGGATAGAACAGTGATTAAAAGTAACTAAGAAACAAAGAAAATTTCGCAAAAATCGTAAAAATGAAGTATGCCAGAAATAATCTGTCCTCAGCGACGTGTCCCTTACTAAACTAAACTAAAAAACTACTAAACTATCGGACGGTCGCCGACAGCGAACGCCGAGTGACCACGCCTTGCTGGAAGGGGAAAGCTGCGCAAGGAATGGCATACGTTGTGTCTCTTTTTAACTTTAGGTCTCGTATCTAACGTACTCTGTTATCGCATTAAAATCCTATGGATAAAAATTTCTTGCCAAACGTGTATATGTTAGTATCATTTTAAAGGTAAATTAATATTATATCAATATATACACTACGCTACTAGATACAGGCGTTCCATTTTAAGAAATGACGTAAAATATAAATGAAAATATTAATATATATAAATAAAAATTCTGGACACTCTGTGTCCAACACATTACACTAAATGTTCACTAAAAATAAATGAAAAATAACGGGAGAATTAAATATTAAGTAAGTTAGTGATTACGGCAAGGAAAAATCATTATAAGTTCAATAATCTGGCAATGTCACATCTTAGGGCAACAATATTTTAGGATTGAACAAAGGATCCGATAGGACACTAATTCCAATAAGTAGGTCATTTCATTTGAAAAAATAGAATAATTATGCACCCCGCTTTATTTAACACTCTGTGTAAGTTAGATTATTTTTTGTATGGTACTACCTTTATCCTGATGACCATAAAGCTGCAATCGAAGACAGGTGTACAGGGTGTCTCTAAAAGTCAAAATCTTACCACATATTCCTGAGGTCAAAATATGCTGATCTAGCAACTTACCTTGGCCCGAAATTGCCCCCTTTCAGAGGTACAGGGTGGTAAAGTTAAAAAATAAAAAAAAAGAGTTTTTTAAAGATTATCAATTTTTTTTACGTATTATTTAAAAAATTGGTACCTCGGAGGTTTTTTGGGGAGGCGAAACCCGAATATGGATACTTTTGCAAGAGATACTCTAGTTAAAATCCGCTAAAGTAAGTCGTTTTCGAGATATTTTGGTTTTTAGTGTTCGATGCCGCACCGGAATATTCAAATGATTTTGAATACAAAAATTTGGCTGTTATCTTTGACGATGAAATTTAGCAGTGCAAAATGGATTCTTTGGGATAGTTTTTTGAAGTGTACGTAAATGTCCTACATTGCCACATACAGAAACTCGTATTTTTTACCTGCTTGATGAACCGCTTTAGAATTTTTTTTTTAGGGACAGACTATTTAATTTTGAATATTTTTGTATTTTAAAAATTTTCGCTATCAGTAATATTTCCGTCAGAAAAAAAATGGTATGATTTGGTTTGCAGTAAAAGTTTCAGTGAGAATTTGCGAAAGCGAGAATAAATAGGCTGTTTGAAATTTGTTAGTAAAATTTTAAATTGTTTGAATTATTGTCTGTTAAAATGGTTGATGGATACAGTTCTGTAGAAATGACGGATATGCTATTAGTTTTTAAGAAGTGTGAAGGAAATAGCCACAAAAGTGTTAGGGTATACAGGGAAAGATTTCCAAATCGGCGCATACCAAACCATCAAGCATTTGCTGCTATTGAAACCGGTAGTTTAACTCCTGTCACTGCCAATTTTATTATGGACGCCAACGTGCGACTCTTGAGGTCGAGGAACAAATTTTGGAAAATATTGCTAAAGATCCTAAATTAAGCACCTGACGCTTAAGTTTAGGGGTAGGAGTATCCAAGGATGTAGTTCATAGAACATTAAAAGAACACCAGTTCCGTCCATTCCATATCCAAAAGATACAAGACCTTTTGCCTCCTGATCTCGATCAATGATTGGGCTTCTGTCAATTCATTACCGAACAAAGACAATATAATTTGAATTTTGCTAAGCAAATTTTATTTACTGACGAAGAATGTTTTACAAGAAGTGGTGTAACTGATGAAAATCCACAGGCCACGTAAGTAACTCATTATCAACATGAGTTTAAAGTTATTGTGTGGACAGGAATCATTGGCAATTTCATTATCGATCTTGTCATTTTACCGCCACAAGTAAATGGTGTGGATTATCTAGAATATTTACAAAATAAGCTGCCAGATTTATTAGATGATTTGCCATTAGAACTTCGACGAGTTAGGTGGTTTATGCATGACATAGCTCCAACGAATTTTACATTAAATGACCGCAATTATTTGCATTAGCGATATCCAAACAGATGAATTAGTAGAGAAAATGACGCTCCTGTAAACTGGCTCACCGGACATGACCCCGTTGAATTATTTTTCAATGGGGGTCTTTAAAAACGATGGTGTACTCCATACCGATTAATAATGAAGAGGAATTGTGGGGAAGAATTCAAAATGCAGTCAACATATCAAAGAACGATGCGGAATTGATGCAAAGGGTACATTTAAACTTCTTACGTCGTATTAATCTTTGTACTTTTGTTAACGGAGGTCGATAAGGAACAATTAAAAGTAAATTTAAATATCATAAACTTTTAGTAATTGTTCTTTATTGAATTAAATAAAAATCTATATCCACAATCTCCCTGCAACCGTTACTGTAAGTAGGTGGATGTATACAAAAAAAAATCTAAATAAACTTGTCTGTCTGGAAATAATGTTCTAATGCTCTTCACCAAACAGGTGAAAAATAAGAGGTTTTCTGTATGTGATAATGTGAAGATATTTGCGTACACTCCAAAAAATTATCTAAAAAATAATCCTTTTTGCACTGTTACTTCACTGATCAAATTTCACCCACAAAGATAACAGCCAATATTTTTTATTCAAAATAATTTTAATAACCTGATGCGGCATCGAACACTAAAAACCAAAATATCTCGTGAACGGCTTTCTTTAGTGAATTTTAACAAGAGTATCTGTTTTGCCTAAAAAAGTTCAGGAAGTCATCTCCTTAATAAAAAAAAAAGATAAAAAGACTGAGAAAAAACCTATGGCCATTTTAAACCATAGAGGTGCATTGTAAAGCGTCCTCTAATGGCCACAGTGAAACGGTGTCCATATTCGGGTTTCGTATCCCAAAAATTTTGAGGGTACCAATTTTTAAAGTAATACAAATAATAATAAAAATGTTCATAAATTTAAAAATACTCGATTTTTATTTTCTTAAATTTATCCCCCTGTATCTCGGAAACGCAGCAATTTCGGATTCTAGTAATTAGCCTTTGACCTCAGGAATATGTGGTAAGATTTTGTACAGACCTGTTAGAGACACCCAGTATATAATAATTTTTGAACTGCAGAATATATTTTTTGGTTTAATTATTTTATTGTCCTTATTGTAACATTATTTGAGACACAACCAATCATTGGATGAATAATTTTTTGTCCAATTAAAATCGAAATAGTAGATAAACCGTTACTTTTAGTTTTAGCCGTATTTATCTTACTTTCGGTTTCTAAAGCTTTATTGCAATTTTGAAAGCATACGTTTAGTGCTTTCGTGGTTGCCTCATGTTGATTTTACCTTCGTTTGCAAAGCCTGTTTTAGAATAGGATCACAAATTATCTTCATTTTTAATTTAAAATCTCGTCCTTTCTAATTTAACCTATCAGCCGAAATAATTAAGGTTTTACCCTAGGATAATAACTTTACTATACCTGCAATATCTGTAGCCGACAATTTACACATTTCATCCCCATAAATAAGGGTTCCCCTACAACGTGTTAAAGGCATGTTCGAATTTGCAAGAAGACCGTGCTACGGATAATTGCCCTAATTGCCAAAACCTCAGCTCAATACGCACCTAATGGCAAATTCGAAATGGGATTTATATGCAAATATAATCAGCTCATTTTCAGAATAAAATCTGGTTATCCGGGAAGAAAAGACAAGACATAGCTGCCGAATTTAAGGTTCAATGAATAATTAATCATTCAGATAAGCCTTGTTTGATTTCTTTATTGTATAGCGAGCGTTACCGTTAAAAAAGTGTTGTGTTTTGTTGTAATATCAATTTTATTATAATTAAATCAACACATGAATAAGCACTTATGATTAAGCAAAAATTTAGTGATTTGCAAATGTGCAGTGAACTTGCTTAAAAAACTTGACAGACAGCAATAGTGAAATCATTGTTGGTAAGGGTGGAATTATTGCTTTATTAATAAAAGAGTGAGACGAATTTGCATATTTATTTAAATAGAACTAGGTTTTGGAGAGAGTAAAACACAAAAATAACAGTTCTTATAAAAGTGCTGACTCTTAAAAACTACACCCTACACCCATCACATCTAAACTCTTAAATACCTACTGGTATAGAATAGATATTTATGCAACAAGGGTGTAAAGTTGTAGATAATATGTTCTATATTGTTGTGCAGGATTCATGTTTATCTTACACATTTTTGACTTTTACTCCACTTCATTTGTACGCTTTTTGGAAAATAGGGCCGCTTCGGCTCTGAAGCAGATTTGTTCCTCGAAACGTCTACCTCCAGTTCTTTTGGGTTTTTCAGCTTTGTTGGGGTTACTAAACTAGCACTTTTGCTGTTGACACCCTGGGGGGCTCTCCAGATATCTGGTTAATTCGAATTGACGTGTGTCTGCGCTTTTGAATAGCTGCTCTAAGTAGGATTTCCAGTGTCCTTTGAGATCTGCGATATCTATAACTGCCGTAGCGTTATCGTCAATTAAGACATACGTGTTAGGTTTCTTCTTTCTCCCTGCTACTTCTTTATTTTCTTATGTACAACGAAATTATCGTTCTTTCTCTCCAACGACTCTATTTCCTCATATTCTTCATTTATTCACTGTTCTTTGGCCCATCTAACTTTCCTCTGAATGTCCTTGTTAATTTCTCTGTACCTCTGTGGGTTTTTGTGTTTGTGTTTTATTATTAGCCTTGTGTAATGTAAAAATCACAAAACCCAAGAAAAGCGCTTAGATCATGAAAAATCTACATGAAGTTAGATTTCAGAACCTGAAAAGCTTGTCAAAATCCGTTAACTCGTTTTCAAATTGAAGCGTTTTAATTTATTTTTACTCAAAGTTAATGTTTTGTAGTGTATTTAAGGCATACACTCAAATATGCCCCTATTGTAACGCGTTCAAAATTTATTGCCAAAATTGCACACTCAAAAACTTTTTATGTTTTTTGCATGACTTTTATTATCATGACAGTATCAGTCCTAGTGAAAAATTACTTCTTGCTGCTTAATTTGGAAAAGACGGGTAACAGCTTATTGAAAATGAGACTAAAAATTACTTTTGCTGATTTTTTGTTGACTAGTTTAGTTTGTGGGTATTTTGTAAGGTTGCTAAGCTGAAAATTATGAGTTTTTTTAAACCTACTGATGTAATAAAGTAATGATAATGTAAAGTATTTCTTGATTTAACATATAATATGTGTATTTGTTAGTTATTCCCACAAACATCTCTAAAAAGTAGAGGTGCGGATATTCCTGGTTGGCTAGCATTGTATAAATGATAAAATATAAGCACAAAGTTGTTGGATGAATTTATAGTGTATAGCATTTTTAAAGGCCGTTTAAATTGCAAAAACTCTGTAATCGGCGCATATTACTTTTTTTTTTAAATATATAATTTCAAGGAAATGAGCGTTTTTAACAAAATTAGGTTTATCAACTATCTGGAATACAAATTTTAAGAAAATATACCTACTATTTTTATCAGCATATACAGCCTACAGACAAGACAAGTTATTGGTATCCTAAGGAATTTTTTAAGCTATATTATTTTTCATAAGATATGCAGGATGTTAAAATTTAGAGACATAAAATGTATACACGATTGTCCGTAACAGATTTCTATTAAATTCGGATAAGATTCTATACAGCGGTATCGTACCTATAAACAGAAATTCCGATACACAGGGTGGCTCGAAGTCGAGTCTATGTATGGGGAATGAGAAGACCGTAAGTTGCGCATTTAGCCTAACAATATGCCGTTTTGAAACTTTTGATATTCCGAGTATTTCCGCTGATATCAAGAAAAAACCGTAATATTGAAAAATCGTTTTATTTTCTTCCGGGGGTTATTTAAAAACGTATTTCATATTGAATTACACTTGTGCATTGCCACATTTTCCGCTCTATCCAATGGTGGTATCCAGTTTGAAATTCGACGTTTCGTCTTCAAAGGATCATCATCAACTTTCTTATTTTAAATACGAGCTTTAATTTTTTTTCGTTTTTCAGATGATATCGGCGTTATTAACATGAATATGTGTTCTTAATTTTTTTTTTATTTATTTTTTTTAGTTATTTATTTTGCTTTGGGGTAAATAATAAACGACCCTGTTTATTTAATTTTACTATTTTTTTATTTTATTAAAAATAAAAGCTCCAAAATTCCACTTAACAAAAAACAAAATAAAATATTTTTATAGAACATAAAAATTTCAAAAGTAACTTAAGCTATTTAAAATTAAGCCAAAGCAAAATAAGTAATTAAAAAAAATTAAAACTAAGGAAAAATAATAAAAAACACATATTTATACTTACAACGCCAATTTCATCTAACCAACGATATAAAAAAGTAAAGATCGTATTTAAAAAAAAAATTTTTTTTGATGAGCCCTTGAAGCCGAAACTTAGGATTGCAAACTGGATACCACCATTGGATAGAGCGAAAGAAGTGGCAATGCAAAAGTGCAATTCAATTTGAAATCCGTTTTGAAATAAGCCCAGGACTCGAATTCGAGCCACCCTCTACATGTACAGGATGTTGCGTAAGTGCGAGCGAATGCGATTATATACGGTCTGATACGGCGAGACGGAAACTATAACATTGTTTGCAATTTAGCAGTAGCCAATCAAACGGGATACCCCGCCAATAATATAACATAGGCCTCTCTACTCAGCGAAGGTCGTGAATATAATAATATGCGAGGGGAGATGACTATTACAACGTGGTATTAGTTTGAATCTGAAGTATTAGTAAGATGATCATATCCGATATATCCCCCAGTTTAAACTGACCTTAGAAATACCATACTTCTGAAAATTTTGTTTATTTTATTATTATTCTTTCTGGCTATATGGGTGCAGTTTAGTACCTAGAGGTAATTTGCATTTTTTTATTTTACTTTTATAAGAAAAAATTGTTGTAATCTGTAATATTTTCTGTACCTGAACTAAAAATAAATACAAAAATTAATGCCAAGTCGATAACGTGGTTTATATACGTTAATAAAAGATTATTATAATTTACGTGCATTGGAAGTATGTCAAGTTATGAGGACGTCGAAAGTTTTTTCGTAATTCTTTATGGAAAAAGATACCTAAAAAGTTCTGGATTGTCGCAAATGTGTTAATCAGTTTAGCAAGTGTATTTGCAAGTGTTCGGGAGCTCATGGAACAATGTTTTTCCGCTGAAATTTGTGAAAATTCCATACTTGGATCCATGACTTTTTCTGGCGGTTTTTGATCACCTGTTTCGCAGTGTTGCCATATAGCCGAAGTTTTCAATAATTGGCTAACCTCTGCAATTAAATCCAACGTTGCCGGTGAAAACCGTAGCCGTATCTCAATGCTGCCAACTCACAACAAAAGTCCCGATCAAAACATAACCTCTTTTCGATGGAGTGCGATGATGTCTGTAAACAAAACAAAGAAATATTTGCCTGCGACGGATGTAAAGTATCTTTCTGCAAAACATGTGCAGATTTAACGGCATCGGAGGTCAAAGTGCTTCCGTTAACCAAGAGAGTAATGAAGTTCTACTGTAAAAGGTGCACAAATTACGAGACATTCAATCTCATGCAAAAGATGATAGATGCAAAATATCAACTATAAGACACTAAAGAAGAAGCTATAGACATGTTAAAAAAGAGATTGAATCCCTACAAGGTAAATTAAATACACAAATCCCAGCTTACGCAGAGCAGCTAGAAAACCATGAAACAAGGATAACTAGAAAAGAGAAAATTAACATCCCAGACTTAATTATTAGACAAAAAAAACAACAGAGCTCAAAAGAAACAAAAAATTAAATAACTAAAAAAATAAACCCTGCTTATCTAAATATTGGAGTGAATAAAGTAAGGGAGACCTCAAATGGATGTATTTCTATAAAATGCAGTACCAGGGAAGACATAAATAAACTAAAACAAGTATCACAACAAACTCTAAATAAGGATTATGACATAGAAGAAACAAAGTTAAGTAATCCCAGAATAAAAATGTTGGGTTTTAACAAGAATATGATCACAGAGGAGATAGAAAGATCAATAGAAAAACAAAATCGATATTTTAGGAGAACAAGATACTGTTAAAGTGAGATATGTAAAGAAATTCAAAAACGGAAACGTAAATTTATTTATGGAATGTAACCCTGCCTTGTTTGGGAAAATAATGATATCAAGAAAGATATGTATAGACTGGGATAGATATCACGTCTATGAAGACTTGTCTATTTTGCAGTGCTTTAAATGTAATGGTTTGTACCATAGACAATATGACTGTAAGAGTGAAATTATATGTGCCTATTGTGGAGGTACACATACAAAAAATTAATGTGATAAACCTAGCAAATAAAAAATATAAAATGAAATACGAGACTGATCATGAAGCTGATGATCGTGGAGTGTGCCCAACATATCAATACCACCTACATGTTTTGAAAAATAAGATTGACTATGGTCAGATTTAATTCTAAAAATTTTGGAGTTGCGTGGTGCGGATCAGGGTGATATATTGGTGGATGATTGTTTCTTTAAATCATGTTTGTTGTCAGATAAAAAAAATCTTAATTTATTAAAACTAAACATAAGAAGTATAAATAAAAACTTTTATCAGTTTCTACTAATGTATAAACAATTTAATCTTCACTCGTGTGATATAATAATATTAAGTGAATGTTTTAAGATACGTAGAGATATGCTACATATGCACTGCAATAACGGAGACTATGACAGGAATGATGGGGTGATAACCTTTATAAAACCTGAAAGTATTGCAGACGTACAGCACATTAAACTTAGTCTGTCACAAGCATATAACATATCTTTTGGCGTAACTTCCATATATAAACCACCTCCTATCTCTCTATCTTTATTGAAGACCTAAAAACTTATTTTGAATAAAATGTTTCTAGTAATATTAATATCTGTACTGGGGACATTAACATTATGAATGAAAAAGGCAATCTAGTGAATGAATATTTTTTGTCATTGATGGGGCAACTTGGTTTCCTTTCATATATTAATTCACCCAGTCGAATAACTAACACTACTGCATCCTGCTTAGATCATTTATAAAGCTTATAGACTGCATTGTAACATAACAGACGACGTACAAGTATTGTCGCATACTAACCGCGAAAAGCAACTAGAAAATAACAAAATAAATACAAAAGTAGATAGCTATGAGTTCTTAGATTATAATTTATTTAAAGAAAAAATTGCATCCCAAAACTGGGTTGAGGTGTGATAGTGCTGGGGAAGCGGCTGATATATGTATGAATCTATTTTTAAAAATAAAAAGGGAATCAACAACTTTGCGAAATACAAAGATAAAACACAATAAAAAAATTAAGAAATGGATTACTGATGGGTTGGTAAATTCTATTAAACACCGTGATAAACTTAAAAAAAAACTACATAGGAATTTGTCCTTTACTTTGGAGGTTGAATATAAAAACTAGAGAAACCTATTAAAAAAATTATTAAAATCTCAAAAGAACAAATTTTATAAAGAACAAATAGATATCAACAAAAATAATCTTAAAAAAAAAATTACGAAATCATTAAAGACGCAACAAATATAGGTAATATTAAACAAAAAACAACTTTCTCCATTGTTGGTGACAACGAAACTGCTTTTTTTGATAACCTTGAAATGTCTAACTATTGTAATGAGTACTTTGCGAATATTGGAACGAAAATGGCAGGTAAACTTAATCCTCTCAATTATTATCAACAAGAAATAATACGACAAATCTCCTCTTTAAAAAATTACAGTGCCCCAGGCTTAGATGGAATATCGGCAAAACTTATTAAACTCGTTCACTTAGAAATAATATCCCCATTGTCTCATATAATAAATTTAATCTTTAAAACTGGCAATGTGCCATCACAAATCAGGTTCGAAAAAAAAATTGGAAATTTTCGACCAGTTAGTTTGATTAACTGTTTTGCAAAGATTTTTGAAAAATGTTTGAAGGATCGGTTGATCAAATTCTATAAAGATTTCGACATCCTAGCGGACAATCCATTTGGTTTTATGGATGGTTTCAGTACTGCAGATGCTATTTACTCCCTCACATCAAAAGTTATAGATAATTTAAATAATAATAGAAAATATATTGCTATTTTCATTGACCTCTCGAAGGCATTTGATACCGTACCTCACGAATAACTTATCCGCACTCTGAGTCTTTTCGGGGTTAGGGGTGTAGCTTTAGGTATTTTCGGGAGTTATTTGTCAGATAGGGATCAGTTTGTGCGCATAGTACACCTTTAAAAATAAAAATGGGTGTTCCGCATGGGACAATATTCGGTCCAATTCTTTTCATTTCTTATTATAATTCCCTTTTAAATTTAAACATTAATAGTAAAATCATTTCATGTGTTGGCTGGCAGGAACGTCAAACTGGTGAAAAGAGTTTGATTACGGGGAGTGACGTCCCCGCCATTCCGTTGCCATGGGATTTGGCCCATCAAATCCCATCGTCCTCCCCCAGGCTGGAGAACACCAAAGTACAAAGTCTGGAGCTGATCACTGGGGAGTGATCCAAAAAACCCCATTTCTACCCCTGTCAGACTAGGGACCGCCAAAGGAATGGATCTGAGGCCGATGCTTCGAGTGGAAGTGGCCCTAGGTGGTAGATGCATAAGCCTACTCGCGTCGTCCAGTGAAAGACCACCCCACCAGAATTGGGAAGCGCTAAGTGATTTTTCCAAATCACGTTCTGCTTCCGCGCTGCTGGTCCCGGGTTTCCCAGTAGGAATATATGGACATGATGGTGCTTCCAGGATCAAAATATTCCGGAAGTAAACTCCCCGGCCATTCGGATCTCCGGGCGCTGGGTAGCTCTGGGAGCATTTCACAGACAGCAAAGATACCGAACCAATTTAGAATAGATTTCTGCAACATAAGAGGCCTAAATACAAACATAAATTCGGTACACCAACATCTACAAGCAAATAGACCACACATGCTAGCCCTTACAGAAACACAAGTATGTTCTACAAAAACCACAGTGAACTATCCCTACCCTGGTTACGACTTACATACCCGATTTACATATTAGTTTGGAATATGTCTTTTTGTCCGAAGCGACCTTTCATGCCACCGCGAGGAAACACTCGAACCGAACAAGCTTGACGTCATGTGGCTCAAGTTCACCGCCAAGGGATTAACCAAGTATATATGTTGTCTCTATCGCCCTCCGAGTGATAGAGCCTACCAAAGCTTTTTTTCAACACTAGCTACCACTTTTGACTCAATACAGGTCGATCACTCCAGTTCAGAAATAATCGTTTTGGGAGACTTCAATACCCACAACACCAACTGGCTCAAACATCACAACAAGACCGAGAACGAAGGTAGAGAAGCTGAAGCATTTGCCATCAGCTGCGGGCTTACTCAACTTGTAGACGAACCAACTCGAATCTCAGAGAGGGGCGAATTCGTCGTCCTCCTGGATCTTTTTCAGACCACCAATCCTGCCCAGTACAAGGTTACAGTTGGCCCGCCATTAGGTACTTCCGACCACAAACTTGATACAACGGTTTGTGAATTGCCACCCACACAGAAGGATCCACCATTGCCTCGCAAAATCTGGCATTACAATTCTGCAAACTGGGACGATCTAAGGCAGCTCTACCTAGATTTTCCTTGGCTCGACGTCTGCTTTGGCAGTGACGACCCGTCAGTCTGTTGCGAAGAGATCACGCAAGTAATCTCCTCAGGAATGGAAGAATGCATCCCAAATTCCATCAAGTTACCATCAAAAGGAAAGCCCTGGTTAAACAGAAGATGCGAAAGAACTGTAGGTAGGAAACAGCAAGCCTACAAGTACTGGCAGCAAAATCAGACCGCGGAAAATCGCAATGATTTTACCGAAGCAAGAAACGAGAGCGTGTGATCAACGAAACTAAGGACAAAACACAATCAAAGGATCAGGAATAAACTTTTGCCCCAGTGGTTCCAGGAATTTCTGGTCGGTAGCAAAGGCAGTAAGTAACAACTTTACAAAAACGTCTCTCCCACCTTTGACGGACGAACCTGGCATCACGGCGACTACAGCCAAGGAAAAAGCAAACATGCTCGCCAAAATGTTTTCATCGCACTCTACCTTAGACGTCCCCCAAGGCAAGGCTATCCCCACCATACCGAACATCAACACTACCATGGCAGAAGTCAAGTTTTCTCACCGTCATATTCGCAAAATCCTTAAAGAACTAGATACGCAAAAGGCATCAGGACCGGACGGAATACCTGCCATCGTGTTAAAAAACTGGGCCAACGAACTAACACCCGTTTTTCCAGGCTTTTTTCTCTGTCTTACGGAAAAGGAATTTACCCATCGTCTTGGAAAGTCGCTCGAGTGGAACCTGTTCCAAAAAAAGGCAAGAAAACCATGCCCTCAAACTATCGTCCGATTGCCTTGCTTCCAATAATCTCACAAGTCATGGAACGTGTAGTCAATCAGCAACTACTCAAGTATCTCGGGAACAACAAAATAATCAGCGGTAATCAATACGGCTTTCGCAAAGAGAGATCGACAGGAGATATATTGGCCTATGTAACTCATATATGGGGTAGGGCAATTGAGAACTACGGAGAGTCTCGAGCGATTGCGTTGGATATTTCAAAGGCATTCGACAGAGTTTGGCATGACGGACTGCTCAACAAACTACCGTCCTTCGGACTGCCAGTCTCTCTCTGCAGCTGGCTTGCCAATTTCCTCAATAGCCGATCTCTGCACGTTGCAGTCGATGGACCCATCTCGGACACATTCACCATCCACGCGGGCGTACCTCAGGGCGCAATACTTTCACCAACTCTGTTCCTCATCTACATTAATGACCTGCTGACCGAAACAAATAATCCTGTTTACAGTTTTGGAGATGACAGTACCCTTGTCTCCCACTTTAGATCAGAAAAACCCTTGCCAGCGACTGAGACTCATCATCAGGAGCAGATTACGGCAATAAATACCTGGAGAAATTTCAAACTTGGGGCGACCGAAATTTGGTCCAGTTCAATGCAGCAAAGACCCAAGCAGTCACGTTTACCAAGAGGGCCAATACAGCGGGCCCTGACATCGTTATGGCAGGATCGACCATTCCTTCATCCTCGTCAATCGGACTGCTAGGTGTCTCGGTCAACAGCAATATGTCCTGGCATGACCACGTTGCTAACATCGCAAAATCAGCCTCCCAGAAGCTTGGTGCGCTATTTCGCAACAAAAAACTCTATACACCGCAGCAGTTGCTCTTGCTCTACAAAGCGCAAATAAGACCATGCTTAGAATAATGCTCACATATCTGGGGTGCCGCACCAAAGCACACCCTAAAGCTGCTGGATTCCATTCAGAGGAGAGCTGTGCGTCTCGTTGGCGACCCGGACTTGACCCGGAATCTAGATAGTCTGGAACACCGCAGACATGTAGCCGAGATATCTCTGTTTTACAGATACTTTCATGGCAGATGTTTCCAGGATTTGGTCCACCTCATCCCGCCCCTGGCAGCTCCTGTCAGACAGTCACGACAGATGGCAAGAGCGCACCAGTTTGTCGTACAACTGGAAACACCTAGAATATCTCTTTACAAGAACTCCTTTGTCTGGCGCACTGCATCACTGTGGAACTCACTCCCAGGACATCTGTTTCCCACTAATTACAACTTACAAGTATTCAAGAGCCGTGTCAATAAACATCTTCGCACACACACCGCTCGTCGAGCGCCATACGGTCTACCTTTAGTGTGTGTGGCACTGCCATAAAAAAAATATGCGGATGACACCGCCCTTTTGTTTACAGGAAATTGAAAGTAGAGCTTAGAATGGTTTCTATGAAGTTAAAAAATGGCTTGACTTACACAAAATATCACTAAATATTGATAAAACGACTTTTATTCCTTTCTCCATAACGAATACAAATAGCCCAGGTTTCAATAGTATAGTCGTAGATAAAATAAATCCTGACTTTAAAATTCAAGCAGTAGCAAAAACAAGGTACCTCGGAATTATAACCACCTTAAGTTGACAGATCATTATTGAATACCTCGCAGACAAAATACGTAAATTAATTTACAAGTTTTGCATTTTGCGGGAATTTTTAAACACCATTTTACTTATAAATGTTTACAAATCGCTAGTTATGCTAGATATGGGCTTATAGTATGGGGAAGTGTTTATAAAACCAACTTACATAAAATTAATATAATTCAAAATTATATTTTGAGAATAATCTATAAAAAGAATAGACTTTACCCACCAATCAAACTTTACAGTCGTGAAATTGGAAATTTAAAATTTCTTTTCATACAGTCATCATGCTCCTTTGTTCATAAAAATAAGAATATGCAAAACCTCATTCAACATACCCATAATACTAGACAAAACACAAATAAAAACCTGATTTTGCCATTGAAAAATAGAACTATAAACTCAAGATTTTTTTATTACCTAGCCCCTAAGCTATACAATATGTTACCGAGAGAGATTAAGTCCATTGCCAAAACAAAATCCTTTAATGTGAAATGCAAATAATACATCTTTCAACATTTGGAAGCTTTCTGCGCTCTACTGTGACCCCTGCATTTCCTGTCGTGGTTACCGTTATGCCATTACTAAACTTTTTGAAAGATATACCGGGTCTTATAGTGCATATATGTGTGTAAATGGGTTGAATTACTTTACTGTTTTTAGTGTGAGGATTAAATGTATAAGAAAAAAATATATATTATATTTCACATTTTCTTGGGAAATCTCAAGATATGTAACACATTAATGAGAAATTAAAGATCGGCTGTCACATTATCTACTTATCAGTATTATAGTCTAAGGAGTACATACAGATGTTTCTACATCTAGGTACTTTCCAGAAAAATTAAATGTCAATTACATGTATACATGTTTTGTACATAAATTGTAAAATTGTAAAACTGAAAAAAAAATTGAATAAATTTGAATTGAATTGGATTGAATTCAAACCAAGGCGTCGCCGTCGCTGCTCCAAAATTAAATTTTTGCCATTATTTTCACTTTTACTTTGGGAGGATTTTCGATGGTGAATAATCAGAATTTATAGTTAAGCCGTCTTAATAACGAATATCTTTAATCTGAATCAAAATGGACTTGTTAAAAATGATCCCCTTAAACAAATCCGGTTAAGGATAATTTAAGTGCTCATCTTAAGAGCGACACATTTATTCTTTATATTCTTTTATTCTGTAATAACTCAATATTTCAATATTGGCGAAAAATTTAATTGCTACATCGAAATGGTAATTTAATATACTTTTATTGCAAACAAAATACATTTTTAAATTAAAACATAATCAAAAATATGTACGTTTTGAACGCACAAACAATTTCGCCAATCCCCCATGCTGAAATACCAATTAATACTGATAAAAGTGTAATAAAAAAATATTAAATTACACATTATAAAGATAAAATTATGTTTTCTAATATATTTTTTGTTCGTAAATACAATTACTTCTATGTCACGTTTTATTAAATCGTCTTATGTTGTTTTGCAGAGGAGAAAGAAGATATGGAACACTTGGAGGCATATAACCGGAAATTATTAGCCAATATTTTGCCCGTTCATGTGGCGGAACATTTCTTAAACACGGAAAAGAATAACGACGTAAGTAGGTGCTTTTTTGTATTTGTGTTTATTTGCTGTGGGTTATGTTTAAAAGGGAAACAATATTGGATATATAGGTATTCGAAAGAAAAACTGTAGACACTTTGAGCATAATTCACTCCGATATAAGATATCCCTAACTTCAAACGTTGTTTTAATGACGATGCTTTTCTAGACACCTACACTTTTTTTTATTTATTAGACATTTACTTCCGCACTTTAATGAGATTTATTAAGATACATATTTTCCTTTTAAATACCAATTTATAGCCAATGAAAATGCAACATTACAGCAGTAGTCGTTCAATATCAAAAATTGTCATGACCGTGAGATTTAGAATATTTAAAGTTATACAGTCATAGTCATAATTTATTTAGTAAATTTTCAAAGCTAAAGTGTTTATTCTATAAGCAATGTATGCAACTCACATTTGATGGCTATTAAGGTACTCGCTTTCATTACGACACTCGTCTACGATCTCGTACTCGTGCCTACTTAATAGCTATCATTAACTGATCATTGCATAAGATCCCATTATGTTCGGAGACATTAACACGTTAAGCGCCATGTGTATCCTTTTGGATACACAACTACGATTGGCGGCGTGTATAAAATTTGATACAGACTGGCTATACTTTAACATAGGATACTAATACTGGTAGCCTGGTAGACTTTATATTTACATGACTCACGCATTTTCAGTCGTGTACAAAGTAAAATAAAATTATTGTAATAAAAATTCAGGTGTGTATTCAGGTGTGTATAAATTAGAAAAATTTTAAAAACAAAAAATTGGTCGGCGAAAGAAGTGAAAGAATTATATAATATTTGATGAAAATTGAAAAAGAGATGTCAGATCAAGAAAAAATACGGTAACATAGAATTAGCGAATAATAATGTGTAACAGTGATACAGAAAACCGAAACTTTATTAAAGCGGAAATAGAAATACATAACAAGGAGAGTAAAGTAGAAGAGACACAGGGAGGCCAGATTCTAAAACCAATTGAAGTAGTTTCAGTTAAAAAATATGCAATAGAAAAGAATAAGCATAACCTTAATTGATGTAACTATAAGAAAGCCTCGAACCCCAGTTCGGTTACCACAGTCATAATAAAAATGCGTTAGTGCTGCTCATATTTTTTGGCCCGAGGAGTCACCTGAAAAGAAATAATTCGCAGGAAAAGAAAAGTTGCCCTATGCGTCTACTTCACTTGAGTGGTTGCAGTACCACGAAGAGAAGGAAAAAGTCAATGTGAGAAGACAGAGAGAAAAACGTGAGAAAGCGATTTTGAAAAACAGAAAAACTAAACGAAAGTGGAAAGAAAATCAGGAGCAAAATAAAGAAGAAGAACCAAGTAAACTCACATAGTTCGGAAAATGAGTATTAACAGTTCTAACCAACATGAATCGCTTATCGATGTATCGAAACCTTCTAGTAGTGATATTCAAAATGAACCTTTTGAAGCAAGACATTGGTGACTTTTATTTAGTTGCCTTTCCAGAAAAAAATATATATTATCAGTACATTTTAATTTAATCGAATTAGCCTTTACTTGATGGAGATCCATAACTAAGAACCACTTAAATAAGTAAACCACTTATAGATTTCCACTAACTTTATTTAAACATGTAAGAAGTAGGTTTCTTTTTGTCACTCTGTATGCTTTCATATTCCTATACCTTATATTAAAAATATCACACGCACGAAAGCGTACAAAATGATTCCAGTTAGCTTCAATGTTTTGGTTAAACGGCGATAAGAATTCGATCCTTTGAAATTTGTTATGTCAGCATATGCTCTGGGAAAGTTCGCCGTAGAAATACCGGATCATTTTAAAGTTGGGCCCCCCCCCCCACGGTTGTCCAATAGCTTTAGTTTTTTAGCACCCTATTGCACCCACCTAGCACTACCTAGCACCAAA
>MU182280.1:17594-60051 GCA_016904865.1 Pissodes strobi | reverse complement strand
ATCCGGTTTTTATTAATATCTTAAATATTCTTTTACCGATTTTGTTGAAATATGTTAGTGTTATCTGCAATAAAAAGTGGCTCATTTAGCCTCAATTAAATTAAAAATATAATGTCCAGTAGCGTCCCGGGAGTATCATACTAGATATTAACATTTTATATTTTTTTCGTATTAAGCATATTTATTAATATCTTAAATATCCATCGACCGGTTCTGTTGAGATTTGGCACTCTTGTTTGTAATAATATGGCGCCCATTTAGCCTTAATTAGATTTAAAATATGAATTCCAGTGGCGTCTCGTGAAGCATCATACCGAATATTATTGACAAAAAAGTGTGCGCCACTGATTATTTTAAAACATTTTCTTTTTTTTATATTAAATTTTGTTGTGTCTTGTTTCGTTTTCGAGAGAAAAAAATAAAAACCAGTTTATTATATTTCTTTAGGGCAAGAAATTCTACATCAAACGCTGGTGGCTAACCCTGTATTTTTCTGGAAATCAATGGTCTATTCTATTCATAGAAATTGCTATTGTAAAATATCCAGACAATGTTTGTAAACAAAAAGAGATATGGGTCGCCGCCTGTCAGCGTTCGGGAAGTCACGCCGTCAATGCTGCCTGGAACACACGGCTGCTCGAAGACCAAAATATCATGGTTGTTTCATGTCGCGTAATTGTTTATAGTACTTAGTGGTGTAAATTAGTGATTAGCAATTACTGTTGAATATAATCAGTGATTAGACAGAAACGTTCGTTTTCATGTTAATCGATAATTAACGATTTATGGTTTGATATAATAAAGAAGTTGCGATTGTTAGGATCGAATTTTGTAATATTTCTAACACTATAACAAACTATTGCAACCGTTAACTTTTGTCATTCTTTTTGTTTCACTGCGGGATGTAATAAAGATTTATTTTTTTCTCTGTGACTGAAAAATCTCATGAGGATTTTCGTCGGCCCACATATTATGGTTCTTATGAAAATTAACAACGCCTTGGCGCGTAAATCCTGCTTCGTCCGAGAACAACAGTTTATCGATAAATGAACGATCCTGATGATATTTTGTATATGTAATAATTTATTATAACACTTTCTATGACTAAAATAAACCATTGATTTCCAGAAAAATAATGTTTATCCACCAGCTTTTGATGTAGAATTTATTGCCCTAAAGATTAGTAATATACTGAAACGCTCCTGACCCGGGTACACCTTTTTGCACCCAAAAGCCAGCAACTTTATTGGACGTGATCGTAACAATAATAATAATAAATATTATTACTGTCGGCTAAGACCCTGTTTAATTGACGTTGTTTTGTAGTAGGTTCTAAAGTAGATGTTTGTGAAATGATTATCCTGAATAATTACAATTCTTTACGTGACCAGTCAATACTGGCAATAAAACACAAATGGCCATTCTTTATATTTCTATTTTTCTTTACTTGTCAGATTAATTTATAGAAAATAACCTTTAATTTATAAAAAACTGGAATACAACATTAAATGAATTTACCTATTAAAGGAAAGATGTACATAAGAAAGAACATATTATTTGCGAGAATTAAGTTACGATATTTAAATCAGGCCCCGAACCAAGAAGTAAACCGTGACCGCTTAATAAACAAATCCAAAGTATGTGCCCTTACACTGTGCTCTACGCTCGATACATTCACATTACTCATACGGAAAATATAATAATATGCATACCACCTCGTATACATGCACATACTAAAGATAATTAGTAACAAGCTGAGAGCGTAGCTGATAAGATCTGACCAAGACGTATAATATATATAATTTTAGATACCCCCACGGAATTACGTCATAAGGTTCTTTTGGGGGGTTGTCCCGTAGGATATTTTCTTGTCCCGCAGGCTCTTTTCGCGTCCCGTAGGACTATTGTACCCTTTGTTTAAGAATCTTAACACTATTAGCCCAACTTGTTATTCGGATATAAGAGAGTTTAATTTTACTTGAACATCTTTGGTCACAATCACCTCCCCATCCGAAATCTAACTAAAATCGCGCAATTTACGAGAATCTGATTACCCTAAAGCATGAGGTTTTGAAGGTACGACCGTGCCTTAAAATGATGTCTAAATATTAAATCGTAATGAATTTAAGTGAAACTAAAGGATTTACCTATTTGTAAGGAAGTCATCTCGACTCCCCTGCGAGCTGCGCCTATGGCTGAGGTTTTCGGATTTGTTCTTAATTTCATTTGGCTCAGGAAAATTACTGATAAGCTCAATTTCTTTTATAATTGAAAAATTATATAAGCGGTGTGAGAAACTTGACTCTAATTGGATATCAGAATATGTGAAAATTTGAATAAGAGTTTTGGCGAGTGGAATCGGACACCAGTCTCTAGCCAAAATTGAAAATAGATGGAAATTTTAACCAGTCTCAAGCTTTTAATAAAGCGAGTGGATTTATTTTGCGCTTTTAACCAATCTCAAGCTTTTTGCAAAGCGAGTGGGTTTTTCTTACTCTTTTAACCAGTCTCAAGCTTTCGCGAGTGGATTTCTTTCTGAGGATCTCGTTTTGCGGTGGCGTTTTTATAGGCAAAAGTCCCCATTTGATGTGTGAGTGCGACAAGAGGCTATTAAAATTCCGATCTCACACATTAGAAAAACGTATTAAAAAGAGACGTAAATAAGTGTGCCGCGTATCTCCAAGGCTTGACTCGACCCTCTCTTTACCTGCGTCTCGGGATTTGCTTGCAAAAGCGCGTTTTTAAAGCTTTTTATAATACCGAGTGTATTCTAATTTTGCCGGTGAATTTAATTATTTTAGAACTTTTCTTTGTTAATTTGCATACCTAGGGTCGGTCTGTTTCAATACTGGTTTTTATTTTTTTTTCTCGAAAACGGAGCAAGATTCGAAAAAAATTCAGGCAGCAAAAATGTTGTATTTTCAGTTGCTTAATACGAAAAAAATATATATAAAATGTATAAAAATTCGGTGGCGCACATTTTTTTTGTCAATAATATTTGGTCTGACGCCTCCCGGGACGCCACTGGACTCTATATTTTTAATCTAATTATTGCTAAATGAGCCTCTTATTACTACAGATACCACTACAAAATTTCAACAAAATAAGTAGAGGGATGTTTAAGGTATTAATAAAAAACCGATTATTAAAAAAAGTTTTGACACCCTATATCTTGGAAACTATGCATTTCAGAACTCAGGTTCTGTCTTATCTAAAATGACTCCTTAAGTTACTTGAATGGTATTTCTGGGCACCCTGTATAGAGGCGTTAAAGCCAAGGTTTGAAATTACTGTTTTAACTGCTATTTCGTAATCACATCTGCACTTTTCTTGTATTCAACTTCTGCGTCAATTTGAAATTATTATTATAACTGCTATTTCGTAATCACATCTGCACTTTCCTTGTATTCAACTTCTGCGTCAAACTACGTACTCTAAATGGCTTGAGCATTCTGACCCCATAACAGAGACAAGGGGAGAGACGCTCAACTAAATGATAAAAAAGGTACGAAGTAATAGACGAGGAAAGGAAGATGAATGTTATCTCTGTCTGGATTCTTGAAAGGTGAGAGCAGGTGGCGCGAGTAGCTTGGGCCGCAAAAAGCGCGGGAGGTTTGAATGTTTCTTTGATTGCAATGCAATAAATATTTTATCCATTCTGATGCGGTGAAGATTATTATGTATTCGCATGACTAATTTTTAAAAGGATGTTTATGCAATATTCACAAATAATTTTAGATAAATATTCACACAAATACATAATAAAATTTAAAAATCCTCACCTCATTAAAAGGGACAGAGGATCAAATTCGCTGATATAAGAAAATTGCAGTTGATCGAAACAGTATTCAAAAATTCAAATAATCTATCGTAGACAATAGACAAGGCATGTTAATCGAAATGCATACATATTTGATAAAAAGTATATTGAAATACAAATATGAGCTACTTGAAATTAATAGTCAGAATGTAATGCAGACAATAATAAGTGAATTCAAAATATGCCTATCATATGTGCTTACTTAAAATTAAAAATCAATAATCATTAGAAAAAATTCAAACAAATATCACAGTTCATTATACAAATACAAAATTATATTTATATTTAATGTCTGATGATGCACATACTTTTACAAGATAAGGTACGAATATAAATAGTGCAGTTTTCAACTTAATCCACAAACAATACAAGGAGTCTCAGCAGCCATGATGCTGTTTGTTTTGTCTCTTAAGTCGTCCACTGATCCACTTCACTCCGGACACAAATTAACGTTTCGGTCACAAGATGAATGAAAAAGTATATCTTTCAAGCAAAAATTTGCGAAATTAACACAAAAAATATAAGAAAACAGCAGCAAGCCAAACTAAAAACTGCCTAAAATGATATGGTGTAATTTATTGAACTGTCATTGTCGATGTCATCTAGTATTCAGCTGTTCAGCTTCTAACGCAGAATTCCATGAGTTAGTTTTTTGCCACGCATCTAGCTAGAAAATAAATCTCTTTAAAAATTGAACAGCTACGTCATTTATTCCTGTAATGGGCTTACACCACTCATTTCTCTTAATATTTGCCTTTAACAAACTAGTGTTATTTACTATATCCCACCAGCGCCTTATAATATCTAGAAAATCTGCTGTGTCTTTAAAACCAAATTCTGTTAAAGATGAAATAGTGGAATGATGGAATTGTCCGCAAGATAAACTTTTTGACACTCAAGGTTATTTGGGAAAACTGTTTTATAACTAAGTTTAAAAGCTCTTTTAACTAACATGCTCTTTTCTTTGTCGTAGACAAATTTAATTTCTGCAAATTTTGCATATTTAATATTACTAAAATTGTCAAAATCAGGAAACGCAAATGCTTGGTTCAGGTTCTTTAGATTCCGCCAATTATTAATTATATTTTTGAATAAATGTACACAATCAATGCTTGAGGATATTCCGGATTTGAAAAATAAAATTAATTGTTGGTTAAATTTCTAAATAATGAACGATTTATGCTATGATTGTCTGGTATAATACCTTAGACTTCTAAAACCAATTTTTTGTACTACATAGATGACATTTTTAGTGATAGGAGCCATTTCTCGCTTTTATATTATTTTCTGGAAGCAATTTTACGATTTCTGGGGTGAACATATCATATATGTTAATACAATTATTATTGTAGCCAAGGAATTGGTATTAGAAGCTACACCAATAAGATTTTTGCGTCTATAGTCTAACCGCTTGCTAATATACACCTCGTCGATTAGCAATTGAAAAATTTTTCATTGGGTGTTAAAAAGCTAGAAACGATGTTTATTTCCAGTTTTGTCATTATCGGTGCTATTTTGATAAGTATTTGGTGACACATTTAGGATTGATTTGAGATATTGTAAGTATCTTTTTGTGAGTAAATTCAAGTAATCTCGTATTAGGTCATAAGCAGAAGGAGAAAGCGTATACAATATCAAAGACATTACTGTTGTTGATGGTGAGTAATATTTCTGTTTCTGCTCTGTAAGCTTAAAGCTTTGTTTAAATAAAATAATCTATGCTTGTCTTTAGAAAATCACATACGATGAGCGTTACTGACTCGTTACTTTGGCAATGTATGAATTTGTGCCGAGACAGTATATTTTCAAGCTGAGACTACCTGCCTAATTTAATTTCAACATTGAAAATCTATTTTAAATCATTGGAAGCCAATTCATTACCTTTTAAAAAAACTTTTACATTCACATGACTGTCCACTGAGACCTGATTGAAAATATTTATAGGCTTATTGGGCAAATCTAGAATCAAGAAATATATTTTTGAGCAATAATTTTAATTCCAAAAATTCAGGTAAACATTGATTTTCTGTAAATAATTGAAAAGATCTTCAAAACTATTAATTAAATCTGATTGTTCGAAAGCCTGGTTAAGTTGACGCTCTTGATGCTCCTTGTTTCGCTCCCCTGGACTTTTTCTAGGAATGGGAACAGTTTTTGACAAGTAAACAGGCAAATTGGAATAAATGCACCGAACAGCTATTAAATATATTCTCACTTTAGTGGATTTTGTTTTGTGGTGCTATCAGATAAAGGAAAAATATCGACACGAATAATATCACTTGGAACAACATGTTTAATACAAACTAGAAAATATTTAATGGACGATCAATCAGCTCTTGGAATTGCTTTTAGCCACTGAATTTTCAGGTTTTTGCTTTTGAGAAGTGAAAAACTGATTCACTCTATTCCCTTGCTTATAGAGCACTATGATAATTTGATTTGCACTCAGAAATACAGCATGGACTTGACATGTTGATAAATAGATAAACAAATAAACAAAATTTAAAAAATAGGGTACCGACTTACCACACTTGCAAACTTATGCAACTACATATATTTTTCACTAATTTTAAATCTAATTTACTTGTTTATACCTACCAATCGGTTATAAGCTAAAATAAACAACACTATCAATAAATGGCCTGGATACAGAATGTTCACGTTGGTTTACCAGAGAGAGCTACAAAACAACGAAAAACATCAAAAATGTTATTTGCCGCCATTAGAGTAACGTAAACGACCGCAGCCCGCTGCCCGGATTCCACATAGGAGAACCGAAAATAAACAACCTGTTTCCCTTAAGTTTACATGCTTGACGTGCCAAATAACACGTGACTAACGTACTTTCATTCAGCTTTGCCGTGGTTTGTACTTTGCGGTTGTGACCTGGAGATCGCTGTGGTTTAACGGTAGTTGGTTCATTTGTAGCACAGCAGAGTCTATAATTTCTCTCCAACATAAAATATAAACATAAGTGCTTCTTAGGTCATATTGCGGTTTTATAGTTTGACGTTATTGTCGCACCTACTTGTCCTGCCGTGTCTATGCGGCTCTCTACTGGATCACCCCGAAGCCTTGGCCGCCCACTGGAACGGTTCCGAAGGCGCATGCGCCACCGAAGGTGACGTATATGTATATCTATAATTTATATACACATGTACAATAATCGTGAAGCTGGAAATGACATTACAAGATGGAACATGGAAACAATTATATTTTATATATACGACAGTTCAATGAGATATTGCGACGAATTATATAGTGTGCAAAATTATTGCGAAATTATGGTATTTTATGTCGTCTACAAAATCACTGAAATATCCATGTTAATCTGCCATTTACGGTTACTTACATCTAGTCTTCCAGTTCACACTAAACGTACCCCTCCTTTCCGAATATTGGGCGTGTTTATAAATTGCCCTTTTAAATTGTATCACCTTTGTCGGTTTAATCACACTACAAAATTTAAATCATTATTATTATAAAAACTTCTAACTTAAATGACTGGACTAATATGAGAATAGCGAATACTGTGCTTCGCTTTATGGAATTATAATTATTTTTCTCTGCATAATAATCAAGGACTTTAATTGACTTTCTAATCATTTATTCATTGGTTGACTTTAAACTCGGCAATAATACATTAAAATTAAGTTATTGTTTAATTGTGAATATTGACAAATGGGTCTTTATGCTCGACTTGATTTATTACAGTTACTAACTTTCTATATTATTTAACCCTTTCGCTACGGCTTTCAGTTTTTTGAGCTACAGAGTTTTTATTAGTTTTTTTCTGCTTTATTGGGACTTTTTAAGGAACGTATGTGTGAAATTTAACAAATATGTATTCACAGTTGTTGTGGTATAAATGTGTACCAACAGTTCTGCAAAAAAAATTAATGGTAAATATATAAACCGCTAGAGTTGTACAAACTATATAATATCAAATTTGGTAGGTGTAAGGATACCTTTCCATGGTTCTGCGTTTTTTAGAAGGCCTGCCGTTGCGTTCCGACCGTTGAACAGAAGCAGTTTTTGTCCTTCAGTTATTGTTATATTAGTTATTACAGGCTTTGAATACACTTTCACCTATTGCCAATTTTTCATCTATTTTTGGTAGATATTTTCTATTCAAAATACACGTTCCAAGAGCAGGAAAGTCCAGTGTTTTCGGTAAATTTACCGACGTAAAAAATCTATCAAGACATAACGTTATATTTTTTTCACGATTTGTAGAAGCAATGCATTAACCACTCGCTCGTCCAAGGTTTCACCCATTTGTTCTGTTTCACAACCAGTGTATATGTTGAACTCACATGATCTAACCATAAACCAAATTGTGATGGATTAGTTGTTGACGACTGCTGAAGGTCCAATAAATCATCGGTGTCCCAAACTTCACTTCCTTGCTCACTCTTGGTAAGCTGTGCTGCTGTTGTTTTTTTTTCTTCTGAGGTTCTGATCCTTTATCTGAGTCGCTAACGCTTGAATGACTGGGTTAATAACTGTCAGTGCTGCCAGATGATTCCGACAGCGATTCCGCGTCAGAAAGCTGCTCAGCATATGGCCGCTAGATTCGATGGTGTCAATGCTTTTCGAGACATTACCAAATTAACACATCTGCAATAAAATACTGCTGCTACATAGGAGAACCACACTGGAGTACACTATAGAACTGCTGCTGTACACATATGTATTTTTTATTTATTTTTTATGCGTAAAAGGCTAGTCTAACTATCACACAGAATATAACTTACCTAATAGAGTACTAGCAACAATAATAACTGCTAATTAGTAAAAACTAGCAACATTTTTCACGTATTTCCCACAAATCCGCAGAACTTAGCTGCATTTTGGATTAAGTATAGAGAGGCTAGAGAAAAGAAAGAGAGACAATTTTCTTTTATAACTGAACTGTAGGTCTACTACTAAAGATCAGATCTTTGTGTTAACGTTTGCTTTAAGGTAGTCGTTTTCCACGAGGATCTGGGAGACATTCGCACCTTATATGGTATTGTATCCGTAAAATCAAACGCGATTGGCTCACAAAGGTGCAATCCGTAATTTACAGATAGCCACGGCGCTGCATCTATTGGGCACGCAGTTTACCCATACCTTTACGGTGCAATCAATTACTTCCAAGTGCTCCGGTGGTTCAGTGGCTAGATGCTGGCCTGTGATACAGTAGCCATCAGGGTTCGATTCCCGTCGGTGTTTTTTTATTTTTTTTATGTTTCGTTTGTAAAAAGTTTTTTTTCTTCATTTTGGGCATGCCTTGGGTTAGTTTTGGTAAGTTTTTGTTGGTTGCACCCCCGTAGCAAGAAGCGAGGGGAGGGCCATGCGTGAAGTAAAATATTAGATATAGCTCATTAGTTGCAGCTCCGCGGCTAGCTCCAAATTAATCCGTGTTGCTAGGCGTCGCCGTCAGCCAAGCTTGGTTATTCTCGAATTAATTGGAAAGAATAGCCTCGTACTGTAAAGTCGTCAAATGTCTTCTGCATTTTATCGAGCTTCAGGATGCGTTTCCTGGGTCCGGTTGATAAACGCTTAATATTACATCTAAAAGACGTATTATTACGTTATTTCTGGGTATTTCTTGAGTCTATAATGATTATGATCATCAATGAACTCATCATCAATCATAGTCAATAAGTCTTAAACACGATTTCGCCTGAACCCTTTTTGTATGAATTTCCCCTTGCAATAATATGTCACAATATGCAGATTTCGTAACGTGAGTATTTCCTCCTTATTTTATTTTTCAGGAGTTGTATCATGAACAATGTGACTTCATATGCATCATGTTCGCTTCGATTCCGAACTTTTCCGAGTTTTACGTAGAACTAGAAGGCAACAACGAAGGTGTAGAGTGCTTAAGGTTGTTAAATGAAATAATAGCTGACTTTGACGAGATTCTATCTGAAGATCAATTTAAATATATTGAGAAGATCAAAAGTACTGGAGCAACATATATGGCAGCATCAGGTAAACCACCCTTATCTCGGTTATGAAAAATTAAATTCCGTGAAGAAATTGAAATTAATAGCTTCGGTCTATTATGATATACTTATATTTCCTAATTGGAGCCTATGCTGATACAAAGAAACATTTTATCGATCTCTATCAAAATTAGAATACAAGAAAAGGGTTTCGAATAGCCCTGCAAAATATTATTGAAAAAATTATAAAACTAAGACAAAAAGATTGGAAAACCATTTTTTTTTTAATTAAAAACACCCATGTAAACCTCCGTTATGCTGGGTATAATACTCTTATGGCAATCAAAAGGCTAGTTTTTCTTCGTGCCCCAATCCTTGTCCCTCATAAAATATCCTAAGAAGTCAATGATAAAAAAGTATTCCATGAAAAATATAAATCCGGGCATACGCTGCATACAATTCTTATATAGTTATCTCAGAGGAAACTAAACAAAAATTATATTAGATTCCTATCATATAGGAAGGTGTTTCATATCTTCTTTGATACAATAAGAAGAATAACATCTGAAAAAATTGTATGGAGTTATTTATTAAACTCAATCTTTTATATTCTCAGGTCTGACTCAAAACACCTGCGATATGCAGGGCTACCGGCACGTCACAGCTATGGCGGACTATGCCCTGCGGCTCAGGGAGCAGCTGCAGGAAGTTAACGAGCACTCGTTCAACAATTTTCGGATCAGGATCGGCATCAACGTGGGGCCAGTGGTGGCGGGAGTGATCGGAGCCAGAAAACCTCAATACGATATTTGGGGCAACGCAGTCAACGTGGCTTCAAGGATGGATAGTACGGGAATATGTGATAAAATACAGGTAACTAGTAATTTAAAATGTTTCTTCTATTTGGAAATTTTTCTCAAGACGACCGATTTCATATTTTGGTATTTTCTGAACATCTGGTACCAAATTTGTTACAGGTAACCAAAGAAGTCTATCAGATTCTGTGCACAAAAGGCTACTCGCTCACCTGCAGAGGAACGATAGAGGTCAAAGGGAAAGGCTCCATGGAAACGTACTTCCTGGATGGCAAGTCAAAACAGCCACCCCCAACCAACATAACTGTGAATCCCCTGGCTGTTTCCCAGCCCATGAGTAATTCTGTGTTAGGAACAATTTCAGAGAAGAATTAAGATTAATATTTATTTTTTGTTGATATAGCCAGAGTTTGCTCAATTCTGTGAACATATTTTTCAATCAGAGTGCTAAAAATACAGCAACGCTGTTTATCAGTTTCCTAATTTTCTAAATAATTTTGCTTTAGGGAATCATCTTTAGATGTGCCAGCTTTTGACATTTTGAGAATTAAGTAAAAGCTGGATGCTTGTTTAAAAAATATATTTTAGATTCTTGTTGAGCATTATATTTTGCTATACACTGCAGCTCAAAAGTCCCAGTTTTATTACCTTTTTAACGGATCCTTCGATTTAGAAGCGAACACCATCAAAGTTAGTATCGCTGGAGGGGTACAGTATATTACTTGAAAAATCTCCTTTGGTGAATAGGGTTTCCCAAGAGCTATGAACACTGAGTTAAAAATTCGAACAGTTGCGCTTATCAAATCCACGGAATGTCACTTCCTAGTATATCGTCCTAATAAAAATGTCATCAAGTATTAATAATTATTAAAAATAAAGGATTAGTAGGCATTCTGAGCCACACCGTGTAGTAGCTAAAGTTGGAACTACATTAAGGCGAAAATTTACTGGTAAATAGTAGTCTTGGATAATGACCGCTTGGTTACCCGTTTCATTCTTGTCATTTTTAAGTAAAAAAAAAATTGTATATACAGCGTGTTCTGGAAATTTCTTTCCATCTGGGACACTTTTTTATTGCTAATTTTACGAGAAAAATCACTCTTTCTAAAAGTTTTGCTTTATGAGAAAATGGTATTAAAAGGATTAGACTTAGATATTTTGTAGAGAGCGGCAAAACAGTCTAAAGAATCAGATTGACACAAGAGAAACTAACCCTTGGATTTAATTTCATTTCAGGTAATAGGAAAATGGTCTTTAGAATTATAATTTGTGCTCAGATGTGAAATTTCACAGAAGTTCGAATATCGAGAGTACGCGTTGGTTGCGTTAACATTTTAATAAAAAAAACATCAATCCAGGGCCTTAAACGAAGAAAATTAGATAAAAATTTTGTATCAAAAATCCGAAAATTTCATTGAGAAAAATATCGCAACCAAAAGATTTTGATGCGCTTTTTTTATTTTGTTCCCGGGTACAAGAAGTAGGAGATGACCCATTCTTCCAAGAAATATTATTCCCTTATGAGACCACGTCTACGTTAAACGGAGTCATGCCCTTACCAATGTCAGGACCAATATTACACTTGACCACAAAATTAATCGGACAAACAATTTTATGTTCAAATTCAATCTGCATAGCTTTTTAGGTTCTGCACCAATTTCGATAATTTTTTACCAAGTTCTAGCCGCTTTTATTTTTATCATTATTTGCTTTCGATTTTGCAAAGAGTTTCTGATTGATTTGCTGTTATACAGGTCATAACCAAAAATTGCATTCTGCCTTAAATTTCTGAACACCCTGTAGAAATTTTTATAGCTCAATTGTATCTTTGTTCAACATTTTTAACCCTCATCTTTTCTAAACAGTGTTTAATTATATCAATATCTATATTTTTAAAAGAAAAACAAATTTTAGGAACCTATACAATTTATAACCACAACAAAAATTAAAAACGTAAATTCCCAACATCGGTAATAACATTTTGCACCACAGTCGAGGGTATCCTCCCCGAGCTTAAATAACAGCTCTCGTCCTTTCTGACAAGGATTGAATCCAAGCAGCAACCGCGTCTTGGGGTATTTGCTCCCACTTGTTTACCAGCGCCTGTTCCAACGCAATCACAGTTTGAAACTCACCATAGTTCTGCCTAACTCTTCGTCCCAGGTCCTCTCACATATGCTCTATGGGGTTTAGGTCTGGACTCCTTGAGGGCCGGTCTAGTTCTTGAATACGGACATAGTTGAAATATTGCCTAGTCATTCTGGCCATGTGCGGGTACCTCCCATAACGTTGGGCTTCCAAAGAAATGCTGCTTCATTCCATCACACCTCCACCACCAAATTATACCCTAGGAAAGAAGAAACTTTAACCATAGCGTTCCACAGGCTTTCTTTACACTACTTGTTTTTTCTTATCGTTAGACACCAAGAAAAATCAATTTTCTATGCCACTGATATCTGTTTATTTAAAGAAAATTAATTCTATTTTTGTCATTCTTAAAAGAAGTTTAAAACATTTCAAGTAGGTGATAGGTGTGATTACCTCTTACCTTAATTATGTCACTCTCTCGGTCCCAGACTTTGATCGTGCAATAATACACTAATGTTAACTATAAAAAGGTATTCATAACAACGTAACCTACACAATAAAACTTACAATAAAATATTAAATAAATAATTTTGTAACATCGGCAAATGTCGCTGGACAAATTTAATATCAATAATCTAAATGTTCTATATGCCCCATTATTTTTGAAACAGCTTCGGTAACTCCTTTGCTGTATCTCCAAACTTGCAGATATAATTTTGTTCTGAATTTCTTTCTCTATATGTGGTAGTTCTAAGATGTCCCCAAAGAAATGAATCCGGAAGTGAAAGATCTGGACTATTGGGTAGCCACGAAATTGTCCCGTTTCTTCCAATCTATTCTTGGTAACGCTGATTTAAAAAGCGAACAAAGTCCCGTAATGCATGCGTCTTGTTGCTTGCCACAAAACATTTTGATACGGCCTCAGCAGCAATGTTCTAGAAGTTGAAGGTACCCATAGTAGAGTATTGGCCCAATAATACGGTTGTTTTGCGTACCACACCAAACGTGAATAGAGTTTCTTCCTTGGTATTTTCTTGTTTGGGATTTCCTAGGGTTTTCAACAGCCCCGTAATGGGAATTATATCGATTGAACATGCCTGATGTGGTGAAGGTTGCCTCATCGATACACAGCATATTTTCAAAAATTTCTGGATCATTATCTTGCTGTCGAATTAATATTTGTGTAACGAACTGAAACCGACATTCTCTCTGCTGAGCTGTCAGGTGCTGAGCAGGAAGTATTTAAAGCATTTTAATATTCTTTGGACAGTTCCATAACCTAGACGTTGCACTGGATACTGTGCAATATCTTCTGAATTCCTGAAAATACTGAAGATTTTTAACCCTCATCTATTCTAAGCAGTTCTTTGATTTATATCAATATCTGTACCTATCCTTAAAGGAAAAACAAATTTTGGGAAATTATGCAATTTATATCCACAAAAAAATCAAAAACTTACATTCGCTACATTGGTATTTCAACATTTTACCCCCCAAACAAAACCTCCCTTAGGAAAGAATTAGGAAATAATCTCTCTGATTAAAGGCATGTAAGGAACATGTTTCGAATACTCCCTAATATACCTATTGGCATTGAGGGCTACCTCTCTATAGCTTAACAAGGTATGTACGAGCTTGCAAAGAAATGCCAGACCATACCATCACCCCTCCACCACCAAATTGTACTATAGGAAACAAGCAACTCGTAAAACGAGACTCGTCTGTGAAAAGAACGTTTCGTAAATGACCATATCACAATCTGCATAAGTTCGAGAAAATTCCAAGCGCTGCCTTTGATGACCTGCATCAAAAGAATATTCTAGAATATTCTTTGTAGAATATTCTTTGCCTGAATCCAGTAGAGGACCTGTAGCAGATACACGAGATGATATATTTTGTTTTATTAATCTTCTCCGTACGGTATCAGCTAAAACTAAAGTACCAGTTCGCTCTCGAAGAACCTGAAGTCAAAGAAATCGGATCTTCAAATTCGTTTCTGGCTCTTCGTCTTCCCTGTCCAGGTCTTTTTGAGTGAAAACCAGTTTCTCTTAGTCTTTTTAACGAATCTGATACCGCACTACGTGACACGAAAGGTCTGTCTACGATATATCGAATGAAACGGCCATCATCTTGTAGAGCACCAACTTGTGCTACTTGTTCTGGTATTGTCAATTTTTCTCACTAAAAAAAAATACTTTTGTCATTCACGGAACAGCTCCGAAACAGATAGAAACACAAACAACTTAACAAACTATACAGCAATATGTGAATTGTTGATAGTTATGTAACAACAAGCAAACCAAACAAATTTAACTTAAAAAAAAATGTTATTTGCTTAAGTTGCCCTTAGTTTTTATGGTAATTATGAGTTTCTTTGAAGATCTGTTCTTCTTTTAAGAATACCGATATTGATATGAATCAAAATGAGAACTGCTTATGAAAGATGAGGTTTAAAAATTTCGTGTAAAGACACATAATTCAGTTGTTAAATTTTTCCACGGGATATTCAGAAATGGGCAAAATGCAATTTTTGGTTATTACCTGTTTAACAGCCAATCAATTAAAAACTTTTGCCAGATCGATAGCAAATGATAAAAAATATTAATGCATCTACTACTTGTTAACAGAAATTATCGATCAAAATTAATGCAAAACTTAAAAAGTTATTGAGCACTGAATTTGAACAACATTTTGTTTGTCCTGTTAATTCTACGGTCTAGTGTACTTCAAAACCAATGTTTCGTGTGGTCTTTTAGATAGTCAATAGAAATAATTTTTTTGTGAATATATTACCAGCAACATTTATTTAAATTTTTTAACAAGCAAGTTGTCATTAAATTTAGGGCAAACGCTTTGGTACCAGGAAAACGTCGCCCATTGCCAGAGTTCTGCAAGAGTGACCCAGTTTTACGTATGGCATTTCCTCAACGATGGATAGGAAAATGTTCTCAAATTTTCTGACCAGATACCACTCACTCTCCAAAACTAAACTTTCATCGAAGCACCGCTGTTTTTTGTTAATAAAAAGTACAGTCGGCTGCAAATGTTCATGGGGGTGCCGTCGTTTTTCAATTTTAAACAACTGTTATCGACTTCAAATTTTCATCTAATCACCGTCGTTTTTTATTAATAAAGGTTATAGTCGACTGCAAATGTTCAACTGGCTACCATCATTTTCAGTTTCAAACAGCTATTATCGACTTTAAGTTTTCATCGAAGCACCGTTGTTTTTTTGTTAATAAAGAGTACAGTGGACTGCAAGTGTTCATAAGAGTACCGTCGTTTTTCAGATTTACAAAAATTAAATCGACTAACAAATTTTCATCAAAGCATTTCGTATTCTATTATAAAACGAGTACAAGTGACTGCAAATGTTCATCAGAATACCCGTCGTTTTTCAGTTTCAAACAACTATTATCGACCGCAATTATTGTTCATCAGGGTACCGTCATTTTCCAAATTCAAACAACTATTATCGACTTTAAATTTTAATCGAAGCACCGTCGTTTTTTATTAATAAACATTATAGTCGATTGCAAATGTTCATCGGAATACCGTCGTTTTTCAGTTTTAAACAACTATTATCGACTGTAAAATTTCATCGAAGCACCGTCGTTTTTTTGTTAATAAAGTGTACAGTCGACTGCAAATGTTCTTCAGGGTACTTTTCTCTAGGGCCAATCCTTAATTTTCAAATTTTTTTGTCATTTCTTTAGAAGATGTCTCTATACTCTATTTCGAAATGGTGCGGAGTAATAATTTAGGGTATGCATACAAAAAATCGTCAAATTTGAATGTTTACAATAGTAATAAAAAAACCTAAGTGTGATAAATATAATGCTGGGAATGTCCGAGTATTAGGACAGGTAAACGTTTAAAATATGTACGTATATGTACGTAATTATGTACGCCTATGTATATCAGCCATCAGAAAATGATTTATTACTTCGCATCATTTCGAAATAGAGTATAGTTGTATCCGTTTAATATAATTTTCTCATAAAGCAAAGAAGATTTTCTTCGTAAAATTAACAATACAATTTGTTCCCATATGGAAAGGACTGCCCAGTATCCTAGAGAAGCAGCATAAGGTTACAAGTCAAAGAGATATGTTCTAAGAATTGGATAAACCTGGATAGATGTAATATTGGAGGTATCATTCTACATTTTGTCTATTTATTTCACTACATAATTATATGCTTCATTGGCATTAAAGCAATCGATACCATATTTGAATAGATATATTTTGTGAAATAATTCTTCTTGAATGACACTGAAAAAGTACCTACTTGAACTAGTGAAGAGTATTAGTCAAATTAATGTACTTATTCGTCTCTGCCAGAGAATAGAATTTTTCCAATATTATTATTTAGGCCCTGGTCCGTATCCTGCCTCACTAGGCTTTATGAACGAGAAATGCGCCTTTTCATTGTTGTCATAGTGTGTTTTCTATGCCTACTTCCTGTTTAGTCGAAACAGTCTAAGTAGCATAGAAAAGACTAATGAAAACCGAAAATATGGCGATGTGACGAACTAAATTTTGATGATCGCTGCCATCCCATATCAGCTTTTCTACCTGAAAGCTAAATAATGTTCTATCGTAGATAAAAATTCAAAATGTAAAACATACCTCCGTCAAAGCATTTAACAAGAAATGACGGCTTTTAAGTATCTATAGTCTTATTTTTGTAGTTATCATAGTTTTACTCTACTCTATGGCCTAATATTTCTACGTTTCTTATCTTTCCCGAAGGTTGTGAATTGTGATGGGGGTTTTAGTATGTAGTTTTGATATTATGAAACCTTTGGCAACCGAGACACGAAAGGATTTTATCTTATGGTTTGATCGTATTTTTGATGATTTTAAAAAAGCTTTTATGGGTAAGTGCAGTATATATGTTGAGTAGATATCAAAAGTAGAAAGCCAACCGAAAATACTCTAAACGTAAAGAAGCATTCGCAGTTTCATTACAAATTATATGAGTTATTTCCATCAAGTACATAGATTTTCTCAATTATTGTATATTTTGATAGTACGTCCTACAGCAGTGTGTGTCACTTTTCATAGTGCTACCATAGTATCTTTGTATATAGTAATCACAATCATATTAAATTTTTGTACCAGCGGCATTTATTTAAATTAAACTAAGCACAATTTCAAATTCTTATTTTTCATACATTACACA
This sequence comes from Pissodes strobi, assembly GCA_016904865.1. Classification (NCBI taxonomy): domain Eukaryota; kingdom Metazoa; phylum Arthropoda; class Insecta; order Coleoptera; family Curculionidae; genus Pissodes; species Pissodes strobi. The sequence goes on along the minus strand of MU182280.1, from coordinate 42,203 downwards.
CAGGTTGTTAGAGATAGAAACCGTCTTTTTATCTCTTCGCTTTATTTGTGTCCCTTACATATCAGTGAGTGGATGTCAAATAATTTAGTGTTTTTTTCGCAGCCCCAATATTTAATTTTTTATTATTTTCCTACTGTTTACTGCACAAATGTGTTTTTTAATTTTGAGTAAAACTAATGCAGTCTACAAAATTTTTTTATACTTCTCCACGGAAAATCAACAAATGTTTATCCTCAGAGCGACAAACGGTATACTGGTAACAACTAACAACAAATAAATTTTTTACCAGTGCAATAAGCATATTATGTAGCATAACTCTCATCCAAATTTTATATTAACCCCGGTACTGATATAGGCAAGTCACCACGGATTTCGAAAATGAAAAGTTCGGCAGAAATTACGGTAGTTTTAAAATTGTGGGATAATGTTGGGGGAGGTAAAAAGTAATAAGTTTTGTTTTGCAACATTTCCTGGCCCCCGAAACATTGTTAAATTAACACCTGCCACAAAAAGAAAACGACTATTTTGCAAACGTTGGAAAACATGTTAATAATATTATTACACATCTTCATGAAGTGTGCACCCTGCTTTAATGACTGCAGTGCAAATAATTTTTTATTAACTGTAATTATATATATTTTTATACAATCGTTCAAAAAATAACAATTTTTAAATTTATTTTTGTTTCAAAGAGTGACTCTTCTTTGCACTAGTGGAAAAAGTCTTTTTGCACTAATGAAAAAACGTCTCTTTTGGACTAGTGAAAAATCCTTTTTCCTACTTGCGTGCGGAAAAACGTTTTTTACGCACGCATATGCGTGTGGAAAGTTGAACTTCCCGCACTAGTGCGTAAAAGTTTTTTTCCGCACGCTTGGAATAAAACAAGTTAAAGGGTTTGACGGTTTTAATTTTCGATAATTTAATAAGGAATGAAAAAAAAACTTTAATCGTTTTCATATTTTCTTATTTTATTTTAAATTAACAATCAAGTTAACATCAATAATAAAACACAATACCAATTGTAACAAAACATAATTCAAATATCCACTAAGGCGTCGATAACAGAAAGCAAGTTTAAATGCTGCTATAGTTCAATACTAGTTTGCACTTTGCCTAGCGCGTTATGCTTAACGAACTACGTGAAAGTTAAATGTACAGGGTGGCTCGAATTCGTGTCTATGTATGGGGAACTCGAAAACCGGGAGAGATACAGTGTCGGTCAAATTAAGGCAAAATTGCGCATTTAGTTGCCTAACAATATGCCGTTTAGAAAGTTTTAAAATTCCGAGTATTTCCGGAGATATCCGGAAAAAACCGAAATTTTGAAAAATCGTTTTATTTTTTTCCTGTGCTTATTTAAAAACGGATTTCAAATTAAATTGCACTTTTGCATTGCCACTTTTTCCGCTCTATCCAATGATGTTATCCAGTTTGAAATCCGACGTTTCGGCTTCAAGGGATCATCATCAACTTACTTTTTTTAAATACGAACTTTAATTTTTTTTATCGTTTTTCAGATGGTATTGGCGTAATTAATATGAGTATGTGTTTTTATTTTTTTATCTTTCTTTTTTTTATTTTTATTATTATTTTTTTTAAATTTATATATTTTGCTTTGGCGTAATTTTAAATAATTTAAGGTAGGTACTTTTGAAATTTTTATATTCTTTAAAAACATTTTATTTTGGTTTTTGTATTAAGTGGAAAATTAGAGCCCGTATTAAAAATAAAAAATAGTAAAATTATTTTTTTCGAGAATATGGCCATGAACTATTACTCAAACAAGTTGCTTAGTGCAAAGATGAAATATTTTCAACTTTTAATCAATTAAATTTTTTTTAATAGAGAACATAAACAATTTATATTCATACTGCGTGATACTATAGGTACTTTGATGGAAAAACACACCTATTGGAATTTTGCTTATAAATAATAAAAAAAATAATAATTTATAGGCAAAATTCCAATAGGTGTGTTTCTCCATCAAATTACCTATAGGATCACGTAGTATGATTATAAATTATTGTTCATGTTCTGTATTAAATAAATTTTTTAATTGGTTAAAAGTTGAAAATATTTTATCTTTGCACTAAGCAACTTCTTTGAGTAATAGTTCAAGCGTCATGGCCATATTCTCGTAAAAAATAATTTTACTATTTTTTATTTTTAATACGAGCTCCAATTTTCCACTTAATACAAAAAACAAAATAAAATATTTTTATAGAATATAAAAATTTCAAAAGCACCTACCTTAAATTATTTAAAATTACGCCAAAGCAAAATATTAAATTTAAAAAAAAATTAAAACTAAAAAAAAAAATTAAAATTAAAAAAAAATAAAATAAAAAAAAATAAAAACATATACTCATATTAATAAAGCCAATATCATCTGAAAAACGATAAAAAAATTAAAGATCGTATTTAAAAAAAGAAAGTTGATGATGATCCCTTGAAGACGAAACGTCGGATTTCAAAATGGCTATCATCATTGGATAGAACGGAGAAAGTGGCAATGCAAAAGTGCAATTTAATTTGAGATTCGTTTTTAAATAAGCCCAGGAAAAAAATAAAACGATTTTTCAAAATTTCGGTTTTTTCCGGATATCTCCGGAAATACTCGGAATTTTGAACCTTTCTAAACGGCATATTGTTAAGCACCTAAATGCGCAATTTTGCCTTAATTTGACCGACACTGTATCTCTTACGGTTTTCGAGTTCCCCATACATAGACACGAAAACGAGCCACCCTGTACAGTTTGTAGCATTTTGTAGAATTTAAACTGAAGTAGCCACTTTTTCGATAGTTTTGTTTTCAGATACTGACCTAGTAGTTGATACACACTGAAAGCCTGATGTCGATGTGCAAGCTTGTATTTCTACCACTGAAGTGGACGACAAAGGTTCATCCGACTCTTGATGTTGTTGATTTTCATGGATAGGATAGGGATGATCATTCTGCAGAATTTGGTTTGCGATTTTTTTTTATTCGCAACCTATTTCTCGACATACGATTCAGCGACAGTTGAGCTCTTCCAGCCACCATGTCTCTTCAGAGTACTTATATTTGCTCCAGTATTGGCTAACAAAGTGGCCGAGTATCGCCTAAAACAGTGCCCAGTATAGGTTTCTGAGTTTGGAAGAAGTAAAAAGCCAGCGATGTTGCTGGGTATTTTTTCCAAAGTATTTATACCAAGAACTTGTGCCGAGCACTTTCCATTATGGTAGGAGACAAAAAATCGCTACTGAGGTATATTGGTTGGTCTCAATGACTTATATTTTTTATATAGGTTCATGTAACTTACTCCGTCCTTATCAGGATCACACACTACAAAACTTCTCGAAGTATGATTTTTTGTGTCTTGAATTTTCACTACCAATATATCCTCCTTTTCTTCTATGTCGTTCACAAGCAAGTTTGCCAGTTTTGCTCTTCTGCAGGCGCCAGCAACTCCAAAAACTATTACTACCTTGTTCATCAGATAGATATGATCTGGAGTCTCTGTCAAAAATTTATTGATTTCATTTTTCTCGAAAACCTTAGACTTTTTTGGCCTGAAACCAACGTTTTTTCGTTTAATGAAAGAGACCAATTGGTAATACCTACCAATATCTACATTTTTATGAAGCTTTAAGGATAGCTTCAACATGGAAAATTTTGACCATAGCGTAGATGGTACAAAACTATTTGGTAGATATGAAAAGTATGCAAGGAAAACCTCTTCTTTGTGTCAAACAGTTTTCTTCTTTTTGCACCATTCTTTAAAGGCTTCATACTCTTTTTCATACCTTGCACGTGATTTCTCTGGAATAAGTTGGGGTAACAGTTTATTATATGGGCGCACGCTAAATTTTGCTATTTTTGTACTTTAAACTGTTAAACTCGATAAAAATGCGCATTCTAAATCGTTTTCTGATGGCGCAAACCTATATTAACCAATATTTAAATTATACAGGGTGTTCTAAATCAGCGACCGTTTTTTAAATAATTACCCCTGGCCTAATTGTTTACTATATGGGCGCACGCTAAATTTTGCCATTATTGTACCTTAAATTGTTAAATTCGATAAAAATGCGCATTTTAAATCGTTTTTAGATGGCGGAAACACATTAATAACCGAAGCTAACTCAGACGAACTAAAAGTAACCAATAATGGCCTTCAATAACCAATTAAAAAAATAAACAACTAATGCTAAGCAATTAACTAAAACTAGCCAAAACTATTTGAAGCTAGCTAAAATTAGGTAAATCGAAAAAAATATCTAATGCTAAACTAATCCAAACTAACCGAAATGATTCCGCCCTAGTCTTAACGCCATCTCTTACTGTCTTAAACGAACCGAAACTAACCCAAACGAATTAAAATGATTCGCCCAAACTTGCGCACTAACCCAATTTGCATGCAACACTAACCCAAACTAACCAAAACCAACTCAGTCTAACCAACACTAACCCAGTCTAACCAAAACTAACCCAGATTAACCAAAACTAACCCAGTCTAACCAGAGTCAAGAGACAAGCGCGCTATGTCTCTTTACTACCCCATACTAACCGAAATCAACCACAACTATTACAAACTAACCAACACTAACCCAAACTAATTGAAACCATCCAAGGTTAACCCAGACTAACCAAAACTAACACCAATTAACTAGAGTAAAGTGACAAGCGTAAACATGTACATTACAATTTTTTTTGCGGAAAATTTTTATATGAAAAATTATTTAGAGAATATTTCGATTCACATATGTTTTAATATATTTTTTGTTTTGTTAGTTTGGATTAATTTTGGAACTGTATTAGGTTGCGCTTGTTCGGTAAATTAGTTTCAGTTATTTTTGCTTAGTTTGGGATAATGAAGGGACAAGCGCGCGTAGCGTCTTTTCACTATCTCAAACTAAGCAAAAATAATTGAAATTAACTTTAACTAATCGAACAAGCGCAACCTAACACAGTTCCAAAATTAATCCAAACTAACGAAACACAAAATATATAACATATGTCAATTTAAAGATTTTCTAAAATAAAACTAATAACACCATTTTAAATTAAATGGGTTTTTCTGGAACGACCTATAGCAAAAAAAAATAATAGGAACATTATCCAAAGACACGTTTTAGTTAAATTATGATCGAAAAGTAATCGAATTTTCTGGAAAACGAAACATGATTTTTGATTTAGCAGTCCTTCTATAATATAAATATAGGTTAATATGGGTTTCCGCCATCAAAAAACGATTTAAAATGCTCATTTGTACCGAGTTTGAGAGTTTAAAGTACAAAAATCACAAAATTTAGCGTGCGCCCATATAGTAAACAGTTAGGCCAGGGGTAATTATTTAATAACCGGTCGCTGATTTAGAACGTCCTGTATAATATAAATATGGGTTAATATAGGTTTGCGTCATCAGAAAACGATTTAGAATGTGCATATTTATCGATTGTAACAATGTAAGGTACAAAAATCGCAAAATTTAGCGTGCGCCCATATAGTAAACAGTTAGGCCAGGAGTAATTATTTAATAAGCGGTCGCTGATTTAGAACGCCCTGTATAATATAAATGTTGGTTAATATAGGTTTGCGCCATCAGAAAACGATTTAGAATGTGCATATTTATCGATTTTAACAGTTTAAAGTACAAAAATCCCAAAATTTAGCATGCGCCCATATAGTAAACAATTACCTAAGTTGGTTTTTTGCGGATACTGCGTCGTCGAGAATGCACTCGGGAAGCTCTAAAAACTTGACCCAAGTTTTATTTGACAATACAACAGGGGACCATAACAACAAAACAATGGATACCAGCAGGTTATAGTTCAATATACAGGGTACTTTCGTAAACATCAATCTTGGATTGATTTATTATAGCGATAAACCCGCAAAGAACGAACGAAACGAGTACTTTTGCTGACCTAACCTGGTATTATCAATGCGTAATACCACTGGTGCACCTAAAACCACCTTTTCCGTAAAATTTTTCTACTACAACAAAAAGGAACATAAAAACCATTGTTATTAAAAAGCTACGTCGAACTTAATTGATAAATGATGCTTTTCCGAATTTTTTTTTCCAAAAAAACTGCTGACAGCTAATGCCAGGCATTTTTGTCACTTGAAAATTAAATACGAAATATAAATTCCTGTCAGTGTCTGGTCAAAATTAATAAGAAGGAAATAAGCATTGAAAAAGGTTGAGCGTGCGTAAAAAAACTTTTAAGCACGCCGTGCTTAAAATTTTTTTCCCGCACGTTCACTTTTTTTTACAAATAGCTTGTAAGTATAATTTGCTTATATCTTATTAGCGTTATACAGTTTGGTCAAAACAAATATTTTTCTGATTTTTAAAACCAAAAAATACAAAATGTTGTGAAAATATGCATATTGTTTAGGCAAGAAGGAAAAATATTGTACCTAACATGTGCGGAAAGTGCCTTTTCCACACTTGGTGGCATGTCCGAACTCCGCTTCGCGTCGTTCGTACAACTGCCACCGCGTGTGGAAAAGTATCACTTTCCGGCCTTGTTAGGTAAATAACTATTTTGTACTCTTTTTTGCACGTGTGTAAAAAGCAATTTAAATAAACAGACAACACTTTGCATAATAGCTATTTATTAACAAATCAAAACAATTTAACATTAAAATGAACACTACAGTTTGAACAATTTCTTAAATTAACATTAGATGGAAGAGAAGACAGCACTTGATTTTGAATAGATTTATCCTCAATTTGCCGATCCCTAGTTAGTCCAGCAAAAGAAGATGATACTATACTTAAAACACGTCCATTACTCTCCCTACAAAGTTGTCTGGCATTGCAGAAATTGAAAGCCTTCTTGCTACTCTGTTTTTGGTGAGGATTCGAATTGTCACATTTTTTGCAGTTTTTACTTTACTGCAATAGGATTCATCAACATATCCTTCTCCAACTCTGGATGATTTCCAACTTCCGTATCTTTTTAGGCTTAAAATGTCTCATCCTTCATATGTCAAGAAAGTAGCAGAGGAACGCCTAAATATTAGCGGTAATAATCTAACAGCTAAAGGCAGTGGCGCATCCAGGGGGGGGGCATCGGACCAGATCCCCCCAGACTGTATAAAAAAATGTGACATCAGGGCGTGGCAACCCAATTTTTTTAGCACAACCTATGTTGAAAAATTAAAAAAAAAATCTTCCATACTGAAAATAGTTATACAGAATTACAGACGGGTTTCTAACAGTAGGTATTCTGTAGCATAAACAACTATTTGCATAACTGTTTTTACATTTTCAATCTCAAAATATATATAAATACAGTAAACAAACAATCATTGAAATGTTTTTCATAATTTGCATAAATATCGGAATGTTTTTTAAGCAGTTAGTTATTACAAACTTCATTTTTTTTGTTAATTAACCAATGATCCGGGATCCAGAAAAGATCGCAAAACCAGATTTATTTTGTTTATCTTCTCCCATATTGTCCCAAAATAACACTAAACTTTCGAAATTTTTCATACCTTTTTTACCTTAGTGACTTGACCTAATGACCGAGATACAATTGTGCCGCTGTGAAATGTAGCACACGCACTAAATCTATTTACGGAGATGTTACCAATCAGGATTGGTTAATTTTAAGTTAAATAATTCATGTCAAAATATTTCAAATTTAAGATAGCAAACATCAATTGTCTGGCCAGAGCAGAAAGAGTAAATAAAAAATAGATTATTATCGTTTTAAAAACGTTTGTTATGCAATGCAAATGCATTAATAAGCGCCACACAAGATATGAAGAAAATTCTGAGGTGAATATTTTGGGCACTGAAACATGAATACCTAAGTTTTATTCTGTCTTAAAAAAGCGAGGTTGTTAGGTTGTTATTTAAGACGTGGTACCCTGTGCATGCATCAAAATGTTGAAAGTACCGTTATGTAGAGATAGCGTAAGCTATGACCTCAAAAGCATCTTAGTACATAAGCTTTTCCAAAACTTTTTCACTTAAAATTAATCGAAGAATCTGATTCTGAAGTATGTTTGGCACAACGATTTTATCCGATATATCCTATGCCCGTCTTCCTTAGATCTATGTCTGACTCGGTCGTTATTTCTTCATCGTTGTCTGCCTCATATTTTTGATAATATGTACGGCTTTAATTTAATTGCCCCTCTTGGATATATTCAAGTGTGGTCTCCTGGTCTTCTCTCGAGGAGTTTTATTAACAGATCAGTATTGATTTACCAGACCTCACTACCATATACCAACGTGCATTCTACAAATATATCGTAGATATGTATAGTTCTGTTTTCTAAAGGCTTTTTTTCCAGATATTGGATTAAATGGCGCTATTTCCTTTGTTGAGTTTATTCGACTTTTAATCATTGCACTATCGATCCTCATTAGTGCTTTCTGATGAGGCATTTCTGAAATTAGACGTACTTTTATCATTCCTTATCTAGCCCCCTAAGTGAAACACTTTCTTTCATCTTTTTCCACCCTTCTGGAACCCTTGTCTGGACATAATATGTTAATAAGCAATGGAGACATACAAAGCGCCTTATGACTAAGCTCCTTGTGACACAGATTAGGAGCAACCTGTTAGTTCTTGTGATGTTTTTGGTTCTTAAATTTTTGCCCCATTTAATTTGCAATTTATTTCTCGGATTGCTTTTTTATTAATATATTGAGTACTCCAAATAACTGTTAAATAAGGTATCGTTTGAGCAAACGTGTTTCAGGATTTCTGGGGTCAACACAAGTTAATAATATTAATAGGATGCAACGCTTATCATAATATTTTTTGAGAAACTTAATTTAAAAAATCTCACTTTTGTCCAAACTGTATTTGTTTATAAAACCCGAACTATCGAATAATTTTTCAAGGTCGTTTATGTATATTGTTAAGAGAGTATTATTTTCTGTAGATGCGTCAAATCCTTTGAGATAGTATTATGGATATTGTGTAATATGAAAGTGTTGAATGTGTAAGCCGTTGTTTACTTGTTACATGAAAATACTCTTGTACATACTGTTTCTTAAAGTTTATTTTTATGTATAGACAGTTTTATAATAAAAGTTGAGAGCTGATTAATGCATTTTATTTGTCATAATTAAATAAACATAAAATATGCTTTCTGCATTCCTGTAATAGTTGCTGACTCGTTGAAACACAGTTAAAAATTATGCTGCCTCCCTAGGTTTATAAAATTATTTTTGACAAGTTCCTACAAGATGATAACTTAGGAATACATTGAGGAAGTGATTACTGGCCTAATTTAAAGATAGTAAGTTCATTTGAAACATGGTCATTTCGTAGGCTACCTAGGGTGACCAGACGTCTTCTTTTACCCGGACAAGTCCTCTTTTTAATGTTATAATTTTTGTTCGGTATATATTCCAGTTTTACTTAACGTTTTCGCCTATAACAAGATAAATGGCTCATAACTATTCGATGCATAATTATTGGCAACCATGACTACATGCAGCAAAAGACCCTGTTGCTTTATCCCATGTTGTTAAAAAACTAAATATAAACACTCTAATGTCCAAATTAATTGCGTCTTTGTTTGCCTCCGCGCATGTATTAAACAAATAAACATATGTTTCACAGCACCAGTGTTGAAATGACCAAGCTATAATGTAAAGTCAATAAAATTGTGAAATAAATATTAAATGTGTTAGCAAGATATAATGAATAAGATGATACCTACCCTTAAGGATGCGGCCAGCGCAACATGTGTGCTCCGACTTGCTCGTCGACGTGGGAGTGGGTCAATTACTTACTCTTGACCAGGGCGCCACCAGTTTGAAATATCCAAATCCGCATACCCAAACTAGAAGCTCCTCGGTCTTAAGAATCCATAAGGGCGATCCAAATCGACGTCTATCAGCTACACAAGGGCGATTTAAAATCCAGACAACTATTAACTACACTTGTTTGGTTGAGGTATTTCAGAGCTAATAACAGACGGTCACGTTCGTGCAGGTTTAAATTTATTGGCGTTCGTTAGGTTTGACGGTAACGTGTTGTCATATTTCTTACAATAAACAAAATGATATAAATATAAAAAAAAAAACAGGTAAAAGAGCTCAATTGGAAACAAATAATAACTTGATATATGCTCACAAATGACGACCTAGATCATAACAGATGTGATAAATGATTACGGAAGATCAAAAAAACAATTCTAACTAATTAAAGATAAACGCAATATGCATAAGATATCTATCGTCACATCAACCAATAATTAAAAGTTATCAGGGTAATACTTATTACTACTAACTTCGCTGCGCTTGTACCATGGTATACGACTCGCAGTTGTACATAAATAAACCTTTAGTATTCAGTTTAAGAGATACCGTTATGTAAAATTGCAATAATCAGACATTTAGTCAGTCAGAACGTCAATGTCATCATTTACCACAATATAAATCAAATTGTAAGAATAATGAAATGTTGCAAAAAAAAAACTATGAGCATTAATTGAATCACACTAGTAAATACCGCAGTTATATAGATACGCATTGGTAAGCTGTGCTTACACCGAAACGGTTCCAAAAATAATTATATCAATACCTCCCAGAAAGAAATAAAAACACGCTGAAAATATCAATAACTTGTCAATAACATTAGGTAGGAAGATCACAATTATAACCTAAACTTATCTTTACTAGTCTTTGCCGATATCACCTCCGGCCTTCTGCACGCGGACTACAGCTAAGCAACTTGGGACTCATAAACTCTCGGTGCCAATTGAGGTAATGCCATACCTCTATGGCTACAGTACTGCCTGGTAGCTACTTGGTTAACTACTTAGTTTCTCTTCAAGCAAAGCTCGCTCCAAACAAAATAGCTTGCTCCATATACCCAACTCCAAGCAAAAATAGCTCCAGCCAAAATAGCTCCCATAAACTGGCTCCAAAAAAAAGGCTCCCGGTAAAAAATAGCTCCCGGTAAAAAAAAACCCTGAAAGAGAACAAGCGCTAAGCATGCATTCTCTTACTGCAATTCCAGGCAGCTCCTCTTTCAGAATACTCTCCACTCAAAGAATATTTAAAAATAATATGGAGCGTACTTAAAAATAACAATGAGAGTCGTCTTGCCAAAATGCGAAGGTCATAATAAAACCAATATCATATCACCCTACAGGTGAAAGACATAAAATACTAAGAAAACTGACCAATAATATAACCACTGTTTGCTCTTTTAAGTGTTCCCCAGGCAAGAACAAAGCTTGTCCATTTATGTCATTAATATTAAATCTAAATTTACTAAGCTTACATACGACTTTTCAAGTTCTTATAAGCAAAATTTAAAGTAGAAAAGAAATTTATCAAGGATTATATACAACTTTATACAACATTAATCCCTATTATACACTACGGATAACCATAAAGACAAAGAATCAGCTAGGAGTGCTCGACTGCGAGGACGGTATCAGAAACTATCATTCAATACGCTTGATTTCCCCAGAATATTACTTCTTGTAAAAATAACGGGTATAATTAGTCATGCTATGCCTGTTCTAGGCCTAAGTTATCTTTTGTTCGACGATATTGCATGTTATACGGGCAAGAATTAATAAATATTCAAAAGTAACACTCTCTATATAGCAGTATTGTGCAGTATTTCAATTCTCTCTGGGACCCGTTTGAAAACTATAATACAGTAACTTATACCCTGATAGAATAAATTCCCCTGTAGAGAAAATAAATGAGTATGTACAAAATATAAGATATGTATATTATTTATTTACCTAACTACGTAGGGTTTTTCGATGGTAATGATGAAATAGGAGCAGTACTCTCTCTGTTACAGGCACTCCTCGAGGAAGGAAACGGCGTACTTTGTCCCAGAATCCACTGCACGTGGCAAGCTACCAACCAAAAATTTTGACTCCCAGGCAAAATCCATCCAATCCAGTCAAGCAATTTACTACAGCTACCTAGTAACTATGCCACTTTATACCCGAAATAAGTATAATTCCCCTTAGGGTGAATTAAAAATTCTTAAACTTAATCAGACAACGCACTACCAACTTTGAGGGTTTACCGAAGAAAGAGAACGAAATCCGGTCAAAAACGACTACCTAAATCGTGAAATGCAATGGTAAAAGGCTAGAAAAAATCGACTCACAGGCCCGCTTTACACTGTCCTGCAGCCCACACAAAATACTACCAGCCGGTTGTCGCCAAATTTACTAGCATCTGCAATATGCAATGAAACGTACCTAATGCTGCATGATATTATGTACTGCTGGTAGGACAAAGAAATCTAATGATAAATCCATCATTGACAATGCCCAAACAACCAAAAACCAATTCGTTCCGGACGGCGCCATTTAAAACTTCTAACACCGAATCTGTTCAACGCATTTGCAATCAATCGGACCTAAACGTACTTTAAGCTAGTACCGGTTTTCTTGCCGAAACAACTGCGAAGCAATTCGAGCGACGTTGCCAAGTTAGGGAATACACGCAATCACAAAACATCTTGTCGGCGTATTTTTAAAGCGAAAGCGAAAAACAGTCATTTAATATCAAACTGACGATAGCACATCAATTAATTACGTATTTTCCTGTTGGCTTAAACTGTAACCACGTCAAAATCGCACGAAGACCGCAAGCCAATATAGCATCTGGCAACATGCTAGCATAATAGACGCACGATGAAGGGTGGAATCACTGACTTTATTTAACCTCTATCTGTTACATGTTTTCATGCTAAATTGACATGTAACAAAGTTAACTGCTGACAGTGTTGTTTTGCTATGCCTGCGAAAAAGCTATACGAATAACGAATTAATAATGCACAACCATATTCTGTGAATAGAAAGGAAATAGTTTTCAATCTAATCACGACAATCGGTAGTATTTGTTTATCCGTATTGTTCGATGTCGCTCGTCCATCACTACTGACGGCCTAGTTATTTTATTAAGTGTTGGGCTTGTGTTCTATGTTCTATCATTGATTATTGTGATATAAGCCAAAGTAGGACCATCGTAGAACTTGAAAAACAGCATGAATATATAGTTTTAGAAAAAGGCAAGAAAATGTTATCTATTATACTCGCGATACTTCAAAGCTACCACAGTTTCAGTGTGGGAATACCGGTTACAGCTATATGAGCCTAATTTTAACCAATTCAAACTGAAACAAGATGTCACAGGTTGAACGTATGAACATTAATCTCAGCTTATTATTGTCTTATGTAAGCTGTTATTATTATTGACTAATATTCATGTAACTTTTATATTTAAAGTGTACTGAAGGGTACATGAATATCTGAAAAGAGTTTTTTGTAATAAACTCACCAAATAGTCCAGGTAATAATCCATTTTCATAAGAAAACACATATATCGATGGTTTCGAGCGTTCTTTTCTCGGAACACATCCCTGAATTTTAAATTAAATAAGGCAGAACTTGTACACTGTAGTTGCTGACTTGGATCCTCCTTATCGTCTTTTGTCTCTTTATTTCAGATACTAGTGAAAGTTCTTGTACAACACTCGAAAGTACAGCCAAAGTAGCGCCCAAAATATCACAAGAGTTAGTTGCTTCTAGCACCTTTCCTATTCTCGAGGCTGTCGAGAGCTTCAAATCTTCAACAGAGGCCGAGGAAGAATCAGAATTTCCCGAATTTGATAACCGTCCAGAGTTTAGTGACTCCGTATGCCCTAGTTTTAAAGATCCAATAACTTTTAAAAAAAGTATTTTGGAAAAGGCACCAAATTCAAATATCTGTACTCCATGGTAAACATCTACCATTTGATCAAAATAAATTATATTACCGCGCGATACCAAATGGAAAAAAAAACAGAGAAAGTGGCATTCTTTTGACAATAAAGATAACCGTGACTCACCCTTTGTCACAAGGCATTCTTTTTTTGTAAATCACTCTTATAAAACCCTTGAGACTCATGAATATTCATCTATCCATAAAAATACTATGACAGCTGCATTTCAGTTTTCACGGGGCCGATATTGACAGCTTCATTACTCAACATCTTACAACCGAACATGCAAAGGAGGTAAATAGTCATAGATTAGTTATCAAGCGGTTGATTGATATAGTTCTATTCATTGGAAGGCAGGGATTAGCTTATAGAGGGAAACAGGAGGTCGCATATGTATAAGAGAGTGAAGGCAATCATGGAAATTTCTGAGAAATGGTTAAGTTTTTAACGGAGTATGATACCATTTTACAAACCCATGTTCAAAAATCTATTGAAGACAGTAAGAGAAGAAAAATTAACGGAAAGAGAGGAAGAGGTGCACTGGTTACATTTTTATCTAAAACTTATGCTAATAAATTCATAGAAATAATTATCCATTGGACAAAAAAATATTCTAAAATATTTAGAAAAGTGTAATGGTCGATAGTACTCAGGACGTAGCAGTGATGGACCAATTTGCTATTTGTGTACGCTGCGCTATTAGCGAAGACTACTACATTTAGTAGTTGGATTCCTTTTATATTATATTATATGACTCATTCTGACGTTATGTTTGGGTGCTTCCTACGTTTTGATGGTATTTCTTGTGTTTAAAGCTATTTTTGCGATTTACCTACTTTGAATTATTGCGTTAATTCATATAGTGTTTAATTAGATATTTACTGGTAAAGGTGTCTATTTTGGATTAGCAAAGTAAACATGGTTATTTGTGCAGCTTGTGGCTCTTCTAAAACTCCAACAAATTCGGAACTTGGAATAACATTTCATCGATAAGTAGGTACCTACTTTACCCCTTATTTTTCTGGTTTTTACCAGTTAATAAAGCAAAATAATTATAAATTGTCTAATTGTTAACAAATAGGTGACAGATCTAATTATGGGCGTACCCGTAAAAAATATAGCAATAAAAATCAAATTTTGCATTGGACAGTGCTAAAAGTAATAAATACTTTTCTTTTATACTTGACATGTTGAAAGTTTATACTGCCAATAAACTGCTAAAATTAGTTATTTGAATATATTTGGGCATTTGAAATGCAAAAATAAGCAAAATAGGGTTAGATAATAGTGGGGTAGTTTTGAAGTGTGCTTCTTATTAAAAAAAATATGTACTAAAGTGTGGCAAGTATAACTGGAACAGCGGAAAGAATGCGGGCAAAAAATTGGCGATGTTGTCGAGTAGTTTTTTGAGAACTAATATTTATACCTATTATTTAGATAAACACATAATTTAATATACTCATTAACTCATTGAAAATAAAAAGTAATATCCAAACTGCAACTTTACTATTACTTCAACTTTAATTCATAATCTATTTTACACATTATCAATTTAAATAAATATGCGACATTTATATCTATTTGCCCGATACATCCGGCAACAAGTGCGTCAAGTTCCCCTCGTCCTCGTGACAAAGTGCATCGAGGCGATTGGCTGCAAGTCATTTTTCCTCTCTTTGCTTCTCAGACGTCGCTGTTCTAAATAAGTTTGCCACACTTTACCTAATTTTATTGAAGAAGCACCCTTCAAAACTAACGCACTATTCTCTAACCATATTTTGCTTATTTTTGCATTTCAATATATTCAAATATATTCAAATAACTAATTTTAGCATTTTATTGGCAGAATAAACTTTAACATGTCAAGTATAAAAGACAAGTATTACTTTTAGCACTGTCCAATATTCTTGCAAAAATTGATTTTTAATGCTATCTTTTTTACGGGTACGCTCATGATTAGATCTGTCACCTATTTGTTGACAATTAGACAATTTATAATTTTGCTTTATTAAATGGTAAAAAAACAGAAAAATAAGGGGTAAAATACCTACTTACCGATGAAATGTTATTCCAAGTTCTGAAGTTGTTGGAGTTTTCAAAAGATCACAAGCTGCACAATTAACCATGTTTACTTTGCTTCTTTAGTCCAAAATACACACTTTTACCACTAAATATCTATAACACTATATGAACTAACGCATTATCTACAATAATATTACTAAACAAATAAACAATGTTCCAAATGAAAGTAAATCGCAAAAAATAGCTTTAAACACAAGAAATACTATCAAAACGTAGGCACGGCACATATAACAACCAGCAATATCACATCTTCTGTTTTCGCATCTGCGCAAGTTCGCGCGCAAGATAATCCTTAGTAGGAAATCCGTCAAACTGCCGCCAGCGGCGTCGTGTTTTTACGTCTGATTTATTTTATTGCTATAAGAGTTAAATCGAAACCATAGGCGTGTATTTGTCAAATATTTGACATTGTCAGAGACGAACGTTGATTATGACATTGTGTAATGCAAAAAGCGATGGTGTTTAAGCAATAAGAACTTGTACAAACCAGAGATATTCTTCCAAGAAGAATTTCTTTAGATTTCCTGCTCATACAACAAGGTATGCATATATTTCATAACCCATTGATATCTGAAATGTTATATTACGGCTCTGTTAAAGGGAAAATCATATTTATATATTTCAAATCCAGCCCTGACTTTTCCTACCCAACTGACATTAGCAAGGTCAAATTTAATTTTTCGCCTGACAGGTCGAGTAATATTGCTGGTTGTTATATGTGCCGTGACGTAGGAAGCACCAAAACATAACGTCAGAATGTGTCATATTATGGTTCCTCCACAGCCTGCTCGATGTCTCAGGAGTTCGTCGCACATATTAAGTGTGAAACGGCGCACACGCGCCTTCCTTTCTCTTCTTTATTCTTTGGTTTAAAATGAGTTGGTTTGGCTCGTTGGAGGAACAAGCACAAAGCAATAGAGACTTTCGAGAGTGTGTTACAGTAGCCTGCCAATTTGTTACGTTTCTTTCTTTTCTAATAATTGAGGTAACTGGAGGCACTAAAACAAAGTTTCCAGCTCGCAATTTGATACAAAAATGGAGTGAATTTGAATCTGTTTTTAAGGCTGGAATTATTCTTGATATATTCTCGGTTACTTCACCTGTCTCTGTAGAGACAAAACGTTTAGATTATTTGAAAGCTTGGGAATAGGTAGAAACTTTATTGTTGCAGATTAAAGAGAAAATAAATGAAGCCCATTTCTTAAAACTGCATGGTCAGTGCCGTGGTTTTGCACAAGAAATAAATAGTAAATTTGAAGAAGAAGAGGATGTTCTAATTGAGATTGATTTTAAAGAAAAAAGAATTTCCAAAAAGAAAGAGCTTTCCGGTGAGAAATCACACGACGAGGCTACAAACTTTAATCTATTTCTGAAACACAAATTCATATACTACGAAATACTTGACACCATTTCAAAGAGAAAGATTTGTTCCAAACAAATCGCTGCGTTTAGATTGCTCCTTTTTTGACCCAAAAAAATTTTATGAGGTTTCTAAATTATCCATAGACAATTTTCAGGAAGATTTTATAACAGTGGCCAGGCTGGTTAATGTTGAGGAATATTTTACTTAAAGAGCTCATTCAGTTTTGAGGACAATACAAAAACCACATCATTAATTGGAAAGATGATATTTTCTATTCAAACAAATTCGAACGTGATGACTTAGAAGACCACATACACCACTCATGAGACAGAGATAGTAGTAATGACTCTGACGAAAGTGTAAAATATCTTGGTAAAGAAGAAAAGGTTAATCACTCAGATAAGAAAAAATGCTTTAAATGGCTATCTTGTTTCCTGTTTATACTTTGCGAAGTGTCCACTCAATCTGGATTAATTAGTCACTTATACATAACTGTTAAAGTTATTATGACTTTGCCAATTACTCAAGTGTCATGTGAAAGAGCATTCAGTAAATTAAAAATCATAAAGAACAAATTAAGATCTCAAATCGATCAAACAGTTTTATCGCCATTTGTGTTAATGCACGCGGAGAGAGATTTGTTTAGCGATATTGACAAGGATGAAATTATAGACCAGTTCAAAGACATTTAACCTGAAGAGACGGGACAAATGGTTCTTTGTTTTCCCCCAACATTGAGGCACATTCTATGATCGATAGATGTAGCGTTGCCAAATTTTAAGTTTACGAGTTACTGTACATACTTTTTTCATATTAAATTATAACACTAAATACTTATTTTCCCCATTTTTGATTCATCAAAAACCGGTTCTGAAGTTCTTACATGTCAATCTGACAATGCCGCTTCCCTTGGTTCCGCCTTGTTTTACCCCCAAAATATTTATAGTATGCACGTAGTAAAGTAACTGCACCAATAGATTGAGAGCATTGGAGGTCGACGGCCGACGGCTCTTCTCCATTCGTAAATATGTTTATCTACTTTAGTTATATTATATACCTACCTAATACAGGTACTTATTAATACAATAGCTTTATAGAAATACCCTAACAATTTACTGGTTTAGCAAATCTAAATAAACCAATTACAATTGCCAATACTCTAGATTTAATCTTTTTTTCTAGATATACCAGTTTATTTAGGAGATTCAGCATTTATAATGAAATGAAAATATATTTTTAATAGGTATTTAATAGAAGAAAATAGTTATTTTCTTCAAACGTTAGCAAATCCGTCATTACTCGACTGTGTAGGCGGCCGTGAAGTTTCGTTTTTCCTCCGCCGGAGCTTTACTTTTCACTTTTCCTCCGGCGGAGGTAAAAGTGTTGTCATAGCAACATAGATACAATACAAACAGACAACAAAATAAGCGTCAACAACTCAAGATTTATTAAACTACAATTTGTATTTATCACTCAATTTGTGACTGCATTTCTAAAAATCACTAATTTAGGAACAAATTGGTTATTATTTAATCGAATTTACTCAATAACTGCTTATCAATACGGAATTAAAACGCAATTGGAGACGCCATCTTAAAAAAATAATTATTGTTGACAGTGTCCACTGACAGCTTTATGGTACATAATTCACCGACACCGGTCTAAGCAAGGCCACCTACGACCGTGGTCTAAGTCGCCTTGCGAACCCATTTATCTTTAATAATAATTAGATATTATTACTATTAAGAGATGTTTTTGCATTAATATGTCGACATTTGAAGAAAAAACAGCATATTTTATTTGGAGGAAAAGTTACTTTTCATGGTTTGCTCTCTATTACCAGCCTCACTTCGTTCGGCTGTTAAACACGAGCGCGCCATGAAAAGTATCACTTTTCCTCCATATAAAATAATATACTATTAAGCTACTTTTTGAATATGTCATTAACCAGATAATATTATTTGTCTTAAAAATAATGATAAGCAATTTATTTTTAGGCTAGCAGTGGTATGATTTAATTTTTCCTTTAACCATTGAGAGCAGAAAAACCCTATGTGTCACAAAAACGTTTAAATCGGGATAAAATTGCGTATTTTTGGTATCATAAATTTCGTGTTCAAATTTGAAATTATTCAGGAAATAAGTTTTCGGAAATTTTATTTCATTATTAGCTGCTGAATAGTATATTATGCAATGACCATTCATTGCAAATGTAAGTTGAATATACTTTTTTCTACGACTGCCCTGAAAATAGACAAAAACGCACTAACAACTGCTCTGGAAAACTGGACATTTCAAACATCGTGTGAAAAGTATACTTTGCACACGGCTTCACACGCTTATTCGGGTATTTAGATTAAAGGGCTTCGTCTCCGTTTTAGAGCTTCGCCCTCAAAGGTCCCATTACCAGATCTCTAAAAAAGGGGGCCCAATTATAGGGCTTCACCCCCCCGGGAGCCCCTTTTTGCAAAACTTTAGAAAATGGAACTCCTATACCAGGGGCCCCCTTTTAAGACTTGAGGCCCCATTTTAGGGCTTCGGCCCCGGGGGCTCCATTGCTAAATCTGTAAAAAATGGGACTCCCGTACCATAGGCCCCATTCTAGGGTTTCGCCCCCTGAGGCCCCTTTTGGGGCTTCGCCCTCGGAGCCTCTTTTCCAATATATTTGGGAAATAGGGACCCCACTCCGGTGGCCCCATTTTAGGACTGTGCCCCTAGTTATAGTTCAGCGAGAATCACTTACTCACGTAGCTTCTTTCATTAGGAATAAAATTTTCTGATAAATCAATAATAAAAATGTTTCCCATATAACATGTAATTTTTTACCACACTCCCAGTGGGGCACCATCCCTGTATGTAGCAGTCGTAGAAAAAGTGTAGTGTGCTACACGTGCTGAAAAGACTTTTTACACTCATGAGACTTTATGACACTCGCTTACGGCTCGTGTCACCAAACTGTCTCATTCGTGTGAAAAGTCTTATTTTCAGCACTTGTTGCACAATATACTATTTCTATTTTGGTATCATAAAGAAGTCTTTTCGATGACTGGTTGCTATGATATTAACAAAATTGTGCAATGTCAAAGCTCACTAGCAAAAATTTCGACACCTTTTTGAATGGGATTCCTAATAATACAGACGTCAAAAGTGACAAGATGGCCGTCCAACTTTTGATCGCGACTTGAATAAATTAATGTTTTTCATTAAAAAACGTGCAAAATAGCACTCTTCGCCCAGTTTTGTTTGGTTTCAAATGGACGTTTTAAAGCCTGAATTTGTGCGACGCGACGCGAAGTAAATATAGCTTTTTTGTATTTCGTGAGTGATTTACTATAAATATTTTTTATAAACTTTATATCAAAGTAACGATGGTCTTGCGGTGTGAGGTATGCAAAATCTCCAGCTATTATCATCCGAACCTGAGTTTCCATAAGTAAGTAAAAGTAAATGAAACACAGTAGTAGAGTGGGCACCATTTTGTGATGTGATTAATTAATATTTTATAATACTTACCTATGTATGTGATATTAATGGATAATCTGATATGTTTGCAGTCATTTACCAACCTCTATTAAATAATTTTTTAAGTGAATACTTCTTTGGTTTCATGGCAGTGGTTTTGCAAGGACACGGAAAAATTTCGTGACTCAGCAAAATAACTATTTTGTGTTAACTAACCTTCAGAACCCATATCTAACCCAAACTAACGCAATCTAACCCACACACTATAAATAAAACATAAATATATTTTAAATAATGCACCCGAATAAATACCATCATTTCGAATTAAACGTATTTACTTTATTGAAATTATTATTATGATGGACTTACATTTTCAAAGTCTACGTCTATGAACTGTCCTTGCTTTCGTTCAGGCGGGGGCGGGCAATACTACATTTAGTAGTGGGGACGAAGTTTGACAAAAGTTTGTACACGATTCATAAAAATGTAAGAAGGCGGGACAATCGTTTTGTTGATATTTTTGCGAGATTTCGGATTTTTATGAATGAGTTGTCGGGTCTCTTTAGGTTAAATGTTTTTGGACCAGTTAGCAGCAAGCAGTGATGAGTTGAAACGTTTGTCAACAATATAGAAATAAGGTAGTCTATTACATAACAAGAGCCGTATTATTGTTATTCTATTTATTTATAAAAAAAAAATGTGTAAATGATGTAAATCTAAAACCTAAATAACAATAGATCATTATTTACATTTAAAATGTTGCTAGGTTTCTCACTTTTTTATCAATGAACGGGTTAGAGTACCGGGTAGAAGGGGGGCCCAAATTGGCCTAGCGCCGTCCGGGGACCCCATAGACAAGCCCGTCCGACACTGCAACGCACTTTCCCCTAAACGTAAAATAATAAACTGTTTATGTCACCAGCTCGTTATCAACCTCGTTAAACCACCGTTTTTCTATATTTTTTTCGAAGTTGCTACATGTTTGCCTATGGAAGTATTCAAATTGTGTTACATTTAATTCTGCCGCAAACTGTGTATGGATCATGATACAAAGATTACTCTTTGTATCATGTGTATTGATAATGAAATTCTAATAGCTAATAATATTAAGTGTTGTATAAATGGGCGCCAGGAAAAATATTTTTGACAAAATGGTGAATGCCAAAAAAAATCCATCCGCGCAATTTTACCTCCCTCCGCTGGATGGTCGTCTTATATTTTTTCATTGGAAATATGGTCACCCTACAACGTTCCATTATGAAAGACACAGGGTGTTAGTATTTTAGATAAATGCGCTTTTGCCGATATTTCGGAGACCTAGACAAAAGAATAATTATGCAATTTCTTTACTTTGTTCGTCCTTTAGGACAATACTTTATTTGGTGCTCGCCAGCGCAATGTTCACACACCGTTTTATTGGGACATACGTCCATCTTGAGATCGTGTTGCTGACACTTGAAGAATTGTACTATACGGATATCTTCATATATTGCCAGCCAATATATACAAAGTGGGCCAATGGAAACTTTCCACCTCCATTTTTTGGATTTAAATCAAAATATGTAAAAACGCTCGAACCCGTCGATTTTTGATTTAAGTGGAAACTATTTTTCAGCTTTTTTTATCCCTGTAACTTTCACTCCCTACCTGGGGGAAGAACAAACCCCGAAATTTTAGTACGGGACAGGGATCGTGCAATCCCTCTTTTTAAAGGTGTCATCGAGTTCTTTATGACCCTATAATTTGACGTCATTATTTTCATGCACAACGAAATGACAGCTTGTCAAATGTTGTTAAGGACTTGAAGGTCTGGATAAAAATTAATTTCGTTTTTTATGTTTTTGTGAAAAAAATTAATGAACTCTCGGACACCTCCATTTCTAATTTGAAGGGGCACTATTTTCCAGTATTTTTCATTCTCGTAATTTAACCCTTTAGCTGGAAGGAGAACAACCCCCGAACTTTGAATAGGGGGAAGGGGTCGTGCCATGCCTCTTTTTAAAGGTATCACCGAGTTCTTTATGACCCTATAATTTGACGTCATTATTTCCATCCACAACGAAATGACAGATTGTCAAAAATTATTAGGGATTTTGAAAATCATGCCGCTGAGATTATTTCATTTTTATTTCTCAATTTTCCATTGATATCCGGTAGATAGGATTACAATAATGACGCTAAATTATAGGGTCATAAAGAACTCGCTGACACCTTTAAAAAGAGGTATGGCACGATCCCTCTTCCTATTCAAAATTCGGGGGTTGTTCTCCTCCAGCTGTGGGGTTAAAATTACGGGGATGAAAATACTGAAAAATAATTCCATTTCAAATTAGAAATCGACGTGTCCGAGAGTTCCTCCATCTTTGTCACAAAAACATAAAAAACTAAATCTAAGTTGTATCCAGACCTTCAAATTCCTAACAATTTTTGACAATCTGTCATTTCGTTGTGGTTGAAAATAATGGGTCAAAAAGAACTCCATGAGGCCTTTAAAAAGAGGTATAGCACGACCCTTTTCTGGGGTTGTTTTTCCCCCAGCGCGAAAGCTGCGGATATGAAAAAATCTAAAAAATAGCTGTCCCTTAAATCAAAAATCGACGGGTTTCCAGATTTTGAATTTAAATCCGAAAAATCGGGGTGGACAGTTTTCATTGACCCACCCCGTATTTTCACCAAATACACACATTTAAATAAGAGATTCGGCGAATATTTTCCGAAAATTACGAATATACCTTTAGGTTTGTTTATTTTTTAATATACGTTATGGTTAGGTTCTCTGTGTCCTCTATGATGATGTCATTTGGTTCTCTAATAGTGCTGGCTATTTGATGCTCAATCAACACTACTTATTAAATAAATTAATTCTTGGCAATCGTTAATAGGAAATCATATTCTTTCAGTATTATAAGCTTCACGTTTCAAAGTTGCCACTATTCGAGCCCTTTATTATTATCATACTGCTGATGGTCTTTGTAATCCTGGTATTCCTCATTGCGATTCTAAGGTCAGACAGTTTGGGTTTTTCAATACCTTGTCGCTGTTTTGGCTTTATTTTTGTTCGTTTTATATACGAATACCATATTATATTGTCCAAATTGACCATTTTCTTGTCTCAGTAGAGTTGTTATTTATTCCTCAACTTCAATGATACTTATTTTTTCTATTGTCTGCTCACACAGAATATTCTATTCCGACCTTTCAGATCTCTCACCATGAAATTTCAAAAGTCTGCTCTCCTTTAATTCCAAGGCTTTATTTAACCTCAGCTCTAACACACATTTAATACCCTTTCATATATTTGAATCCATTTAACATTTGCCACAAAAGTCTGTAAATGGACCCCAATATCTGTAGAAGAAGTACTGAAGTATTGCTAAAATTTTGCGCTTGGGATAACCTACTCTTCTGAATCTGCAATTTGTATAGCAGTGTCGCCACATTTACCTTTTTTCTCGAAGCAAACGTCAGCTTTGCTATTTCTATGTATTTTACTGCATTTTCGATTCTAGGTGAAATGAATATATGAATATCTTGGTTCTTCAGATAAAAACCAAAGTTAAATTAATCCCAAAAGTCCGAACCCAGTCAAATATCTAAAATCTAAATAAATAATGGTATATTTTTAAAATTTTAACCCTGGTACCAACTAAACAAGCGGCGTGGCCGCCTGTGCCTGCGGCATGCGCGAGGCCCTTCGGGCCTCGTTTGTGTGACCTTCGGTCACACATTATTGCCACGCTCCTATCCGTACCGTGGCCTATAATTAGAAAGCCCTTATAATTAGAGTTACCAATCTCTAGTCTAATTTTACCGTGATAAATTTCTAATTGGTTGCCATGGTAACCGACTTGTCAACGTCAATCGTTAATTTTTTATCTTTACCTAAATACCAAATATCAAATCTCTAAGTCGTACGATTGACGAATTAAGAAGATTTTTTAGTTTTTTTGGTTACCATAGCAACCAATTTTTTAGTATCAAATTAGGCT
>MU182280.1:0-16578 GCA_016904865.1 Pissodes strobi | reverse complement strand
GCAAAGGAACAAAAATACGTGTCTTACCGAATACTTTCATTTGACATCAAAAAATAGAAAAGTTGGTCCTTGTTTACACGGACAAAAATGCCAAAAAACGCCAAAAAACGGTAACTTGTCCTGTTTTCACACCCTGTATATTAACCGATCATAATCAAAATCAACAGGCTTCTAGGGTTTGTAGACCTCTACCTCTATGCCAAATTTCAAGTCGCTATCTTGAAATGTTGGCCCTTGTTTATGCCAAAAATGCCAAAAAACGGAAACTTGTCCCGTTTTCACACCCTGTATATTAACCGATCGTAACCAAAATCAATAGGTTCCGAGGGTTCGTGGACCTCTACCTCTATGCCAAATTTCAAGTCGCTATCTTCAAAATTGCGACCTGTAATCGATCCCATCACACACACACATACACACATACACACATACATACACACATACACACATACAGACAAAAAATGAAAATTTTTTTTTTCGATTACAAATCGATTGGTATAAGTTTCAGAGCGATCCGACGTACCGTTACGAAGTTTTTGTCCCGATTGGTCTCGCCCTATAGAAAGCCCATATTATAAATGGGGGCTTTCTAACAAGTCACATGAAATTAAAAATTATTTCTTGAGATGTTGCCACGTTTATCGTGTTCTCGTTTCATAACTGAAGCCTGAGTCGGTAGAGTAGATATAGTCAAAGTTTACAGAATTAATTCTGTAAACTTTGATATAGTGAACAAATTTCGCTATAGTTTAATTCACAGCGATTCCAAAGTAGTGAGATTCAATACACAGTTTTGCATGAATCGTGCCGCAAAACATAAAAAATCTTAATGGTCGC
Organism: Pissodes strobi; assembly: GCA_016904865.1. Taxonomy (NCBI): domain Eukaryota; kingdom Metazoa; phylum Arthropoda; class Insecta; order Coleoptera; family Curculionidae; genus Pissodes; species Pissodes strobi. The sequence goes on along the minus strand of MU182280.1, from coordinate 15,741 downwards.
TGCTTTTTCTCCAGCAAAGCCACAAGGGTTAACAACGTGTTTCTATGTGAAACATTTCTAAGTAAAATCATATCAAATTGTAAAATTTAGATGTTTTTCGAGGTTTCCTCCTGTTTCTCTATTAACCCTGTCTGGTAAGATTTTCGCACAATATCGGAGCAAATATCAATTTTGTTATCTCTAACGGATATTCCACCCAATTCTACCTGAAAATAGTGATTTTCGACACAGCAACAATAAGTTTGCATTTACCCAAAATGTTTGGACCTGATAAGATAAATACATTTTGAATTCTATTGCTGATTACTAAAAATCATCTGTTATATTAAACATTTTTATATAATATTTTTTTAATACAGTAATGAAATTTGGTATGGATAAATACTGCATTTTTCGCCTTACTTACCTTACTCGTGCTATCATTAGTAATGCATTTATGAAAATCGTTTGTCCGCCACTGCCTGACAATGTCATATGCGTTATCATTTTTATTAATTAGTAACGAGTGCTTCTGGAGGGAAGGTGGGGGATACATAATTTTTGATTTTCTGAACCGTCTGATTGTATTAAAGACAAGTCAATCTAGGCAAAGGCCATTTAGATGAAAATTACAGTTTTCTCTACAGTACTACTGTTTCCGAAAAAAAAAGATGCTACAATAATATTATTTCTTTTCCTCGGTATCTCCTGAATCCTGCCTCTCAGAACCATGTTTCATAACAATCATTTGAGCTCAATCATCACTACTTCATGAATTGAATTTCAAAATCATACTGTACAAGGCTTATGAGAAAATATATATAGTAAAATAGTAATATAGTAAAATATACAGCGGTCCATTTATTTCAGACCCATTTTAAACCTCTTTACCTGACTCAAAATGAAGAAGTTTCTGTTTGGATTGTCTATCATATGGGATAACAATTTTGCTCATCATCATCATTTTTTTTTATATTCGATACGCATACAAAAGGAAAGGCCTATACCACAGAAGATTTTGGAGAGCAGACAGACAAAGATCGGAAATTCCCGAACGCCATCATATCATAGAAAATCAGAATTACTCATGTCTTTCCGGTTCAGTGAATTGGTTTCAACAGGTTTGGTAGTGCAGTGATCAGATCCTGTGCTGGTGGTAGGGGCGGCTCGGGAACGATTCTCGTCGGTGACAGGATGTGCTTTTTATTTTTTAAGGTTATGTTCGTTTCTTTTTTTTTTTAATTTGGGTTAGTTTTGTTTGGTTGTGCTTCACCGCCCGATTGGGCCGAGAATGCATCATGCTTCAATTCAGGGTGATGTGAATTCTCGTGTTTTTGTTTCCAGGTTTTGTGTTTGTTTTGCGTGGTCTACAAGCATTACACAAGGTGGTGCAGTGACGTGAAGTGAAGAATAACAAAATGCTCAAGATCAAGACCCAGACTGCTCAAAGTTTTTTCTTGTTTTTATGTCATCCAGCTTTAACACCGATCGTAACGACATAATATAGCATAGCTATAGCTACTGAAACAATAAAAAAACAACAATTTCCTGCAACTCTGTATTTTTGCTTTTTGTTTGTTCGCAACTATTTATATGATTTTGATTAATGGCTTTCCGAATACAAATAAATGCAAAACATAGATTTGGAGCCATGCACAAATTTTTTGCTCCAAAATTTCCATTTAACATCCGCTTGGGCTACAAATCATCAATACAAATTTTATCTCCATTTACGCAGATTAATTTTAAATCAACTGGCAAATGTTAGGATTTATAGAGCTAAGCTAATCGTTTGTTTTCGATTCAGGAATTGACAAATGTTGCCATAATTTTAATATTTGTTATATTTAGCTGATTCCTGTTTATTCGGGGGATATTTCTTAAAGGTGATTGTTCTCAAAAGATTTTATTATTGAGTGAATGTTTAATTTTTCCAATTGATCGACATGAATCAATCATGCAATTTATCCATTAATTTAGGTTCGTTAATAACGTTTTGGCAAAAGTTGGCTGAAGCAGTTACTATATTCTTGAATTTTTGTGAATCGGTATATGAATTGTTATATATCTGCAAATCTCATTTCTATTTGTGTAACAATGTTGTCAAATATTTCTTAAATTAAAATTTGTAGAGATGTTTTTCTTCACCCTTAATAGCCTCAGATAACTGAGAATATTTGGGCTGCTGGTCCCAAAAAGTTCCGTAATTTCAAAAATTTCACTGAACTCATTTCTCAAAGATTTTATACGATCCATAGCTAATAGTATTGTTTTTTGCATTAACCTATATATGTCTAGCGATTTTTTTGCAAAATGGCAAATAAGAAATCTGTGATGCAAAAAAAAATACTTTACGCCGCGCCGCCTTTCAAAAAGAGAATTAAATCCAATTAAAATGGAATTTAAAATAAATGTTCATTTGGCTTACTGATGGGAAAAACTAGGAATTGATGTAGCACTGGCAAAATAAATGCGAGAATGTTTTAGAGTTTTAGAATCGTTCTGAAAAACTAAATTTAGCCATTGTGCTCTACAATGAGTAAACAAAGCCGTCCGTCGGTGCATCACCCTTGATTTTCTTTGTAGACAGTTTAAAACGCTTGCCATGACATTGCACTACCAATTTATTTTGATGCATTTACTTAATACTGTTACGTTTTTCTCGAGGGTTCTGATGAAATTACAACTTTTACTATTAATGCTCTCTTTATTCTTTATCACTGTGTACAATTAAACATACTAAACTACTCTTATTACTTTACAACTAATAGCTCTTTACAATTCAACACTCAATTATTAACTAACTGCAATTCGCGTTCTCTCCGCTATTTATATACAGTCTTAAAAATATCGCGAATACTCCTAACGAAGCGAGGCCTCTCTATATTATTCTCGACCAGGGCTACATGCTACATGCATCGAGAGAATTCCACAATTCCTGAATCTTCCTTCCTTAGTGTGAGTTTCTTCTCGTGCTAGTGCGCTGAGCACTCTCGCACTGTCTTGGTACATGTGTTGTTTCGTAATTGATCATGTGTCGTCTTGGTCTTCGTGGTGTTGAATCCTTGGAGCCGGTTAGTGAAGGAGCGAGTATTGTTTGATTTGCGATTTTGAGCTGACGAGAGAATAACTGTAGACACCTAGGCGAGGCTGATCGCTTTGGATTATGCAGATTTCTCCGCAAGTCCAAAACGATCACCCCAGGAAAGAACTGCACGTGATACGCAGGGTGTTACCCCCTGACTCTACTTCTACGCATGGAGCCCATACGGCGAGCTACCCCGTGCAGTCCCTTAATGCCTGTACACCCCCGTTTTTAGGCGGGAACCCGGCCTAGGGCATCAGCGATGCTCTCGTCCCCAGCTGTTTTTGAATCATTCTAGTTTTGTTAGTGATTTGTGATTTAGAATTTTTTGAAAAATTTTTGAAAAAATTTGATTTAAAATTTGAAAATTTTTAGAGTTTGAGATTTTTGATTTTTCGAAAAAGAACGAACCTTTTAGAAATTTTGAAAATTTTTGAGTTTTTGAAAATTTTGAGTTTTTGGAAATTTTAAATTTTGAAGATAGAATGATATTGATATTATTTTTTTTTTTGGGTTTTTTCATTTTTTCTTTGAGTAATGTGTATGTGATTTAGTGCTTTGGTGGGAGTAGTAAGCTTTTATGTGCTGTTCTGTTTGGATGTGCTACTCTGCTGAATTGTGTTCGTATGATTGGGTTTGTGTGGTTGCGAACTTGTTCTAAGAATATTGTGTGTTTGCCTGCCAGATATGTGTTTATTGTGTCTACTTTGAGATCGTTGTGAATGTCTGCATTGCGAACGTACCAAGGTGCGTTCACAATTTGTCTGAGTGTTTTGTTTTGGAATGTTTGAAGTTTTTTCTTGTTTGTTTTGCATGCATGTGTGTATACTATGGCTCCATATAGAATTTTGGGCTTTATTATCTGATTATAGAGCATTAGTTTGTTCTTTAGTGACATTTTACTATTTCTGTTAATTAATGGATAGAAAGCTTGTTTGGCTGCAATGCCTTCGTTAACTTTTGCTTTTGAAAAGTGAGTTTGCTATCTAGGGTTACCCCTAGATATTTGAGAGAGTTTGACCATCTTATTACTGAGTTTTCGAGATTTAAATTTGGAATAGGTTTATTACGTTTAGTTGTTATGAGCAAGGCCTGTGTTTTTTCTTCATTAATTTTAATATTCCAAGTTTCTGCCCATTCGTATATGGAGTCTAAGTGTTGTTGTATGTGATTTTTGAGTCTTGTGTGATTGTTGTTTATTGAGAATATGCATGTGTCGTCTGCGTATATGGAGAGTTTAGTGTTTGGGTGTCTAGGTATGTCTGTTGTGTATAATGAGTATAGCGTAGGCGACAGAGGAGAGCCTTGGGGGACTCCTGCCTCTATGCACCTTGTGGTGGATAGTGCTGTGTTTATTTGTGTTGTGAAGGATCTGTGTTTGAGGAATGAGGCTATGAGTTGAGTTAGTGGAGGTGGAAGATTGTGTAGTCTGTCTAGTTTGTGTATGAGTCCTTCATGCCACACTTTGTCAAAGGCTTTTTCGACGTCAAGGACTACAACTCCGGTCGATGCCCGTCTTTGCAGTCCTCTAGTCGCCTCCTCAACAAGCCTGGCAAGTTGGAGCTCGGTGTTGTGCTGTTTTCTGAACCCAAACTGTTCGTCTGGGATCAGATTGTTTTGTGATATGTGTGAGTTTAATCTCTCCAACATAACCTTCTCCGTCAGCTTGCTCAGCGATGAGAGCAAGCTGATAGGTCGCCAGTTTTGAGGAAAGATCAAGTTTTTGTGAGGTTTAGGGATTAGTATTATTTTTGCTTTTTTCCATGATTTTGGAAAGTGTTTTAGTGATAGTATTGTGTTTATTATGTAAGTGAATTTGAGTATGGCTGTTTGTGGTAAGTTTTTTAGTGCTCTGTTTGGTATGTTGTCGTAGCCGGGTGCTTTTTTCGGGTTTAATTGCGCAATAATTTGCGCAATTTCTGCGGTGTTTGTTGGTCGTGTTTCGTCGTCTTGGTGTTCGTTTTCGTAAGTTAGTATTTCTCTGTAGTTTCTCTCTATGGTTGCCTCGTGATCTATATCCTGGGCCCCATCGCCTAAGGTGAATTGCGATTCCAGCGAGTCTGCGAAAGCCTCAGCCTTCTCTTCGCTGGAATACACCATTCCTCTCAGTCCATGGATGTTAGGATATGTCACTTTGTTGCGACCTTGCATCGTTTTGGCGATTTTCCATAGAGAGTTGTTTTGTGGGTTGACTGTTGTGATGTATTCTGTCCATGAGTTGTTTTTGTGAGTTTGTATGTCTGTTTTGATTGTATTCGTAAGTCTGTTTGCTAGTGTGTTTAAGTCTTGATTGTTTGTTAGTTTGGCTCGTAGTTTTAGCCTGTTTCGGAGCCTTATGTTGTCTTTTATGTTTTGTGGAAGCGAGTATGGGTTGTTTTGATTTGTGTGTACTGTTTTTGTGGCTGCGTTTATGGCTGCTTGTATCTCCTCAGTGAACCTAGCAACTTCGTTGTCTAGTTCCGCTTTGGAGGCGATGTATGGTAAGTTGTGTAGGTTTTGTGTTAAGTGTTCTTTGAATATGTTCCAGTGTATGAATTGTTGTATGTTTGCTTGTTTGTGTTCGTGTATGTTGTTTATTGTGATGGCAATCGGAGAATGATCTGATGAGGATAAATCCTCCAGATTGTCAATCACAACATTGTGTGCGATGTTTTGAGTAAGTACTATGTCTAGTATATCTGAGCGTTCGTGATGGAAGTGTGTGGGTTCAAGTGGTGCTTGAACTGTGAAGTGCAGTTCTTGCGAAGCTCTTAGTAATGCAGTGCCACCTGCATTGGTGGCCCTGCATCCCCAAGATCTATGTTTGCAGTTAAAGTCTCCTGCTGCAAGAACTGGCAGTGTGTAGTTGAAGAGTTTTGTGGTTTCGTCTAGTGGTAAGTTATGTTGTGGTGGTTTGTATACTGAATGAATGACAATGTCTCCGTCAGTTAGACTGACTTTGATGCTTGCCACCTCCAGTATGTCTGACTGTGGTGGTTGTATTGCGTCATGTGTTTTTTACAAAAATGGCAGTGCCGCCCCCCATACGCTGCGCCCTGTCATTTCTATAGATTGTGTAGTTTTTGATGTGTAATCTTGTTTGTGGGCGTAAGAATGTTTCCTGTACGAGTGCAATGTCTATGTTATTTTCAGTCAGGTAGTCAGCAAACTCGTGTCTTTTGGGGTAAAGAGAGTTCGCGTTCCAACTGACTAAAAATAAGTGCTTTGGTTTATTAGCCATTGAGATTAGCAAATAGTCTCAATGTTGGGTTTTTATTTATAATTTCTGAAATTTTATTCAGTTTTGTTACTATGTCTTGTTCAGACATAGTAAGAAGAGCAATTAGTCCGTTTGCTTGCGGCATTGCACTCGCTTGGGAGTTTGTGTTTATGTTTTTGTTTGTGGGTGTTGTTTGTGTAGGTTTTGGAGCTTGTTGTTGTGGTTGTTGTTGTTGTTGTTGTTGTGGTTTTGTGACTTGTGCAAATGATATGTTTGTGTTCACTGGCCGTGTTTGTGGTAGAGGTTTCTTGAAGTTAGGGTTTTTGGAGCATTGTGAGTAGTTAGCTGGGTGTTCCCCCCCGCAGTTGCAACACTTTGCTGGGGTATCAGTGGTTTTGGTGCACTCTTTGTAAAAGTGCGCACCTGCGCACCTATGTCACACCGGTTTGGCGTAGCAGTTTGAGATGGTGTGCCCAAACTGCTGGCATTTGTGACATTGAGTTTGAATTTTGTTAATGCTTCCTCTCTGAAGCTCTACACTGACTGGCATGTAATTAATTCTGTCTTCTTCCAAAATTTTGATGTCGGACTGAGGAAGAAGTACTTTGACTGAGTTGGTAAGAAACTGACGTCTCCTACCGACCTTCAGCCAGTAGATTTTCTTGGGGGAATAGCCCCTGTCCTCTAGGTCGTGTTTGATGTCCTCAATGTTCATTTTGTTATCTAGGCCCTTGATGATGACGTTTAGGAGCCTATCTTCCGGGAGGAAGTAGGAATGATAGGGGTACTTTTTACCCTGCAAGTATCTAGTGATGCCTCTATGGTCTCCAGGAGTATTTGGGGTTAATTGAATGCCTAGTTTTGATTTTTTAACATTTCCGAAACCAAGTTTCAGAATTGTCAAATCTTGGAATATTACTTTCCAGTGCTCAGGGCATCTGATGATGATGGGCACCACATCTGATTTTTTGGGGGCTGATTGGGCACTTGGGGTTGGTTGGAGGGTTTTGATTTTTGGTTGAGTTTGGGCCGAAGTACTGGCCTCTGCGTGCTTCTTCATCGAAGCAGCTAATATTGGTTTGACTGTGGCTGGAAAATTATTGGGAGGGATTGTGTCCCTCTTTGATTTTTTCAGAGGTGGGGATTCCTCTGAATTGGGCATTTTGGAAGGTTTTTCAGAGTCTGAAGAGACTTCCATCTCTTCGTCCTCCTTGGTTTCAACTGCGGGGGGTGGCACTATGTTCTGTGTGATGTTTTGTTGAGTGGGTGTGTCTGTGTTGGTGATTTGCGGCACATTAAAATGGTTCGTCATGTTCTTCATATCTGATGAAAGTCCATTGATTTTTGCTAAAAGTTGTGCAATTTGAGCACTCTGCTCATGAATAAGTTTGTGACTTTTGTCCGAGTCTTGTCTTAATTTATTGATAGTTTTTCTAAGCTCGAGGTTTTCTGCCTCAAGCTTTTTGATAAGAGACGACTCCATTTTAATATGTGTCTTGTGTTGTGTTATTGTGTTTGACGTGTGTTTTAACTTACTTGTGTGCACTTTGGTAACTGGAGATTTGTCGCGTTCTTTTCTCACCGCTCCGGTCATCGCCTCTTCCGGCGGAATTTTCGTTGTGCAGGCTTCCCTGCCGCCTGAATTTTCTGCTTCCTTCGTTTTGTTGTGGTGGGTTGTTCTGCTGTTGTGTTCACAAAGTGACGAGATACATGCACTCTAGGTACGATCGTGCCGTCACTCTGTGTTGCGCTTGTTGCGCTAACGTCAAACGAATTTATACGCCAGCGTGAGCCAACGTCAAACGAGTTTTGGTCGCATACACTACACTGAAAAGTATAGTGCTGCTTTTTGTGTCGTTAGCGTATTTTACCTCACTTCACTTTTTGACTGTTTTCGCAGAGCGGATGGGTAAACGTGTTGCCAGCGCGGCCGAAGCAACAGAACTGCTTCCTGAATCTTCGCGGCCGGCGAAGTATTTAAGGCAAATAACAAAATTAAATTAATTGCGTTTCAGATAGTTGCGTCGAATAGGTAGAAACTGTCGTGCGCGCACCCGAAAAACCTAGTTTCCGGACTGGTAATGAAATCTACTATTCCGAGATATAAACAGTTGAAATTCGCCTATTTCTTGACATTCAGAGGTTGTAGAGCCAAATCTATTTACCATAGAGGGAAACGGCTTCGACTTACCTATCTTAACTTTTTAAAATCTAACTACCGACATAAACTTTGAGTAATGTCAGCTATCAAAGTTTTTGGCAGATATTGACATTTTTCTGAGAGTATTAAAATCGATAGACTTTCAAGAGTTAGAATAGGAAAGTTAAATCCGTTTCCCTTTATGCTAAATATATTTGGCCCCTACCACCACTGAAAATCAAAAAATAGGCGATAACATAACATAACATAACACATCAAATGCCTTGTAAATTTATGTGGGATCTAAAAATGTAATAAAACATGAATATTCCGTTAAAAACACAACTTTGATATATTTCTGTTTCATGGAACAGCCTGTGTAAATATAAATATTTTTTTCTTCAAACGTCAGTAAATCCGTCATTACTAGACTGTGTAGGCGGCCGTGAAGTTTCGTTTTTCCTCCGCCGGAGCTTTACTTTTCACTTTTCCGCCGGCGGAGGTAAAAGTGTTGTCATAGCAACATAGATACAATACAAACAGACAACAAAATAAGCGTCAACAACTCACGATTTATTAAACTACAATTTATATTTATCACTCAATTTGTGACTGCATTTCTAAAAGTCACTAATTTAGGAACAAATTGGTTATTATTTAATCGAACTTACTCAATAACTGCCTATCAATATGGAATTAAAACGCAATCGGAGACGCAATCTTAAAAAAATAATTATTGTTGACAGTGTCCACTGACAGCTTTATGTTACATTACTATAGCAGCAACCTGTGCCTATTCACCGACACCGGTCTACGCCGCCTTGCGAACCCACTCATCTTTAATAATAATTAGATATTATTACTATAAAAAGAGATGTTTTTGCATTAATTTGTCGACATTTGAAGAAAAAACAGCATATTTTATTTGGAGGAAAAGTTACTTTTCATGGCTTGCTCTCTATTACCAGCCTCACTCCGTTCGGCTGTTAAACACGAGCGCGCCATGAAAAGTATCACTTTTCCTCCATATAAAATAATATACTATAAAATTGTGGTCCTTAACACTGTATAGGCCTGGCGATTTAGTTTCCTATGTTTCGATAGAACCTCCGACGCAGTTGGAGTGTCCCACTCTGTATACATGCATAATATTATAGGATATAATTATATTAATTTAATATAAAATGCAGGAGGAAATTAATAAGATCAGTTTTTGGTCAATATTTGTAAATTCCCTCAGAAATGTAATGAATGGAAATATTAAGGCTTTGAACTACAATACAGTTTGTTATCACCGGTCACCGATGCGACGGCGACGAATCTGCTGAATTTGCATTTTTTTACTCTTGACGCTATTGAATCGCCATTTTAATGCCGATTTTCTTGTCACTGGTTAGCATCAGATTCAGATTCATTTCTGATCCCAGATTTACATGTTTACAGTCGTCCAAATGAATATTGAATTAGTAAGTAATATTAGAGAGAACAAAAATGTAGGGTATCAAAAACGTGTTTTTAGTTAAATTTTGATTAAAATTAGGTATTTCACTTGAAATAAATAATAGATAAAAGTACCTACCCTATTCTTTATTATGCCGGCACCCTTTCAAATGTTAATAATATTTTGAAATCTCGCTTGTTTCCCTGAAGAAATTTTAATGTAGAAGTGACAAGGAACATCTCATTCATACGCTCGTGTAATTGCAACCCCCACTTATGTCTGATAGTCCGGGAAAATGAGACTGAATATTTCAAAAATATATAAAAAATGTGCTTTTATATGTTTCACTAAAGTTTTCATGTGGAAATGACAAGGGTCATCGCATTCATACGCGCGTGTAATTGCAACCCCCGCTTATGTCTGATAGTCCGGGAAAGACTGAATATTTCAAAAAAATATAAAAAATATGCTTTTATATGTTTTACCAAAATTTTGGTGTGGAAGTGACAAGGGTCATCTCGTTCATACGCACGTGTAATTGCAATCCCCATTTCTACATCAGAATTTTAGTAAAACATATAAAAGCCCATTTTTTATATTTTTTTTGAAATATTCAGTCTCATTTTCGCGGACTATCAGATATAAGCGGGGGTTGCAATTACACGTGCGTATGAATGAGATGACCCTTGTCATTTCCGCATCAAAATTTTTGTGAAACATATAAGAGCACATTTTTTATATTTATTTGAAATATTCAGTCTCATTTTCCCGGACTATCAGACATAAGCTGGGGTTGCAATTACACGTGCGTATGAAAGAGATGACGCTTGCCATTTCCACATCAAAATTTTAGTGAAACATCTAAAAACACATTTTTTATATTTATTTGAAATATTCAGTCTCATTTTCCCGGACTATCAGACATAAGCGAGGGTTGCAATTACTCGTGCTATGAATGAGATGGCCCTTGTCATTTTTACATCAAAATTTTAGTAAAACATATAAAAGCACATTTTTTATTTTTTTTTGAAATATTCAGTCTCATTTTCCCGGACTATCGGATAAAAGCTAGGGTTGCAATTACACGTGCGTATAAATGAGATGACCCTTGTCATTTCCACATCAAAATTTTAGTGAAACATATAAAAGCACATTTTTTATATTTTTTTGAAATGTTCAGTCTCGTTTTACCGGACTATCAGACATAAGCGGGGGTTGCAATTACACGTGCGTATGAATGAGATGACCCTTGTCATTTCCACATCAAAATTTTAGTGAAATATAAAAGCAAATTTTTTATATATTTTTGAAATATTCAGTCTCATTTTCTCGGACTATCAGACATAAGCGAGGGTTGCAATTGCACGTGCGTATGAATGAGATGACCCTTGTCATTTCCACATCAAAATTTTAGTGAAACATATTATAGCACATTTTTTATATATTTTTTGAGATATTCAGTCTCATTTTCCCCGACTATCAGACATAAGCGGGGGTTGCAATTTCACGTGCATATGAATGAGATGACCCTTGTCATTTCCACATCAAAATTTTAGTGAAACATATAAAAGCACATTTTTTATATATATATTTTTTTTGATATATTCAATCTCATTTTCCCGGACTATCAGACAAAAGTGCAAGACAAGTTGCAATTACACGTGCGTATGAACGAGATGACCCTTGTCATTTCCACATCAGAATTTTAGTGAAACATATAAAAGCACCTTTTTTTAATTATTTTTGAAATATTCAGTCTCATTTTCCCGGACTGTCAGACATAAGTGGGGGTTGCAATTACACGTGCGTATGAACGAGATGACCCTTGTCATTTTCACATCAAAATTTTAGTGAAACATATAATAGCACATTTTTTATGTTTTTTTCTAATATTCAGTCTAATTTTCCCGGACTATCAGACATAATTGGGGGTTGCAATTACACGTGCGTATGAATGACATAACCCTTGTCATTTCCTCATGAAAATTTTAGTGAAACATATAAAAGCACATTTTTTATATATTTTTTGAAATATTCAGTCTCATTTTCCCGGACTATCACACATAAGCGGGGGTTGCAATTACACGTGCGTATGAATGAGATGACACTTGTCATTTCCACATCAAAATTTTAGTAAAACATATAAAAGCACATTTTTATATATTTTTGAAATATTCAGTCTAATTTTCCCGGACTATAAGAGTTAACTGGGGGTTGCAATTACACGAGCCTATAAATGAGATGTTCCTTGTCACCTCCACATCAAAATTTCTTCAGGAAACAAGTGAGATTTCAAAAATATTATTAACATTTGAAAGGGTGCCTGTATAATAAAGAATAGGGTAGGTACTTTTATCTATTATTTATTTCAAATGAAATACCTAATTTTAATTAAAATTTAACTAAAAACACGTTTTCGATATCCTACATTTTTGTTCTCTCTAATATTACTTACTAATTCATTATTCATTTCGACGACTGTAAAAATGTAAATCTTGGGTCAGAAATGAATCTGAATCTGAAGCTAACTTCAGTGACATCTGATTTTCCTGGAGTTCATTTCGTCTGATATACAGAATAACGGACACATAAGTCCATTTACCATTTGTGGTTGTTTTTGAAATGAAACTAACAAATAATGTAAAAGGTTGTTTCCTCAAAAAGTAATTAGAATAAACAAAATAGTGACAGGTAAATGAAATTAAGTCAGAGTGTATCTCTGTAAATTTACGATTTTCTTCCTATTGTATTTTTGAATGGAATAAAACTTATAAATGCAACTATTCGTTTTTGATCAAATATGGAGGATGGGGCAATAAGAACCCATAATTTAAAATGCAAAATACCGATGCACAAAAAAGTTGTGTAGTTCTAAATATATGCAATGTACCTCTAAGGGTGTACTATAACAATGTAGCGCAAAAATGTGTGTGGATTTTTACTTACCTCGGATGCGGACCAGAAAATGTTGAGTACCAAGATTTGATTTAATAAAGTGATTTTTACACGATTATTTAAAAATGACGAAAATAAATGTTTTTCTTTGAAACCCTGTATCTCTTAAACTATCAACTTTTGGACTTTTGGAATAAGGTAAATTTAGTTTCCAAATCGTCATATTGACTTTATGAATCTGTGGCAACTTTTTGTTCAGACTTTCATACAAATTACGAATTAGCACAATATTTGTTACGGTTCCGGAATTTTTTTAACTATCTGTTTTTAAAAATATCAGGCCTATTGATAATTTCTAATTTAAGGTTTCAGAATTTCTAGGTTTTTCATCAATGCGTCAACTCGTCAAAACTAAAGTCGTGTTACACTTAAAATATATAAAATAATATTAGGATTAAAATATCTTCACAATCAAAGAAAACAATCGATGTATTTATATGTTTTTTCAATATTCGAAACCTTAAATTTAAAATTTTGTGGTTGTCGGGATATTCAAATATAAACCCCCAATTATTCCAAGTCTTGGTATACAAAATGTTGATTTATTTTTAAGTTTTACAAAGCAATAATTAATATTATGGGAAATAAAACTAGCCAATAATTATTACATTTTATATTTTATTTGCAAACATACAGTTTTTAAACATTGTGGGTGTAACAAAATAAAGAAATAACAGCATTACATTGAACAACTACCTATTCAGTATCTTTTTTGGCAGGGTAACTGACATAGCTCGTTTTATATCTAAAATATCCTGTACATACATTACGATTAAAAATGCAATGTACTAGCACGTACCTACTGCCATCGAATATTGTTATTTAATAAACTGTGCTACTGCTAAGAAAGCAATGCTCTTATTTTAATTCAAAAAGGAAGTCTTATATTTCAGAAAATAGGGCGGTTTGTCAAGTACATACATAGACATTAGATATAATAAATTCTAAATTTTTAGGTATTACCTGAAAATATATTTTAGTAACAAACAATAACTAATACACACTAGTTTCAAAAAAGTTGTTGTAGTTATTTATCTAACAAGGGACCAAAGCGTAACATTTCCTGCCGCGGACGAAATTTGCTTTGCTTTGCTTGCACCCTCATGATTTTCTCCACTACCATTTTTAGTAACTAATAATTAGCAATAAAAATTTAAAAAAATAAGTTAAATAATTTTAAAGTTTTTCGAATTGTCATTGTGATTGTCATTAAACATGGTTAAAATCTGTCTCCCTAGGGAGGCGAAGTGACCCTTCCTCCCTAAGATCAGGTGGAAAATCAGATTTTCCATTTAGGTAGTAGAAACTAGAAAAAATATATTTTACTTATTCCAATGTTATATTTTATTTTCCCTTCATGTTCTAATAGCTATCACTTATTAATTACCAAAAAAAAAATAGACGATAAAAATATAAACGTTTAGAAAACAAAATTAAAAGAGCAAATTTGGTCTGAAAACCAAATGGAACTCAACCGAAATACAACTACGAACTAAAAAGCGCTGAGTAATTAAAATCGAAGCAGTACCGAAGAGAGGGGCGAAAATATACACTGGCTAGTGGCTACCATGAGTAACCCAGTAAACGTTGACGAATAATTTCAAATAAACTTTCATAGAATCTATATTTAATTCATACTAACATTCGTTAAAAATTTCAATAAGGACGGAAAGTTAATCACTTTACCATTGGCGTAACATTAATAAATAAAAGAATTGCTTTATACTGTCACTTAGCCAGAACTAATTTTCACATGAACCATTAATTTGGTAATGTTATTATTATTGCAACCTAATTAAGATGTCGATATTTTTGAAAATTCCATCAATTGTTAGAAGGAATGAAATGAGTATGTCCTTTCTGAAAATGTAGTCAACATTCGTCAACGTTTACTGGGTGGTCATTTAATTAGGGCGCCTAGTATCTAAGTAATTGTTTTTGTTTTGTTCATAGGCGTAGACAGGACTTTCTCTCAGGGGGGGGCGAATCATAGATAAGGCCGCAGTGGTATTCGCAGGCGAAGGCTAAGCCGCCGAAGGCGGAAAATTTTGGGGTGCCACGCCCAATTTTTACCCAAAAGTCGTTAAAATCGTTAAAAAAAAAACAAGGATTCGGCATCCTCTTGAATGGCATGGCATGAATGGTATGTAGGTAAAAATGAGTCGGTTAAATTCCCAGGGGATCTACGCCCATGGTTTTGTCTGTTGTTGAATTATCAAATCAAGCCAGACTAGTAAACACCTTTTCTTTTAAATCGCATTAATATGGAACACCATTATATTTAACCTAGCTTTTCCCCAAAAACAACGACATACGTATTTGCAATTTCATATATAATAAGTTACTTAGGGTTAATTAAGACGACCCTCTTACTTCAATCAGTCAGCTCTCACTTAGCCGTAATAATAAAGTAGAGTCGGTGTTTTTGTCAGAAGACTTACTTGACAACAAACCTCAACAATATCATAATGGCATTTAGAGGAGTGATTTAAAAGTTCCTTAGAAAGTCAATTTTCATCCTTATCTCTTGTCAAATTTAATTTGGATATTTATAACATCCTCGAACCAATAATTAAAAATCGAGATAATTGCGTCTCCTAATAATAATTCAAGGTTCAAGTTAAATTATTTAATTTACAAAATTATTACAAAACATGTCAGGCATAATATTATAAATACATTACCTCCGTGCAGGTTTGCCAAATCTCCGAGGCAAGAACGTCATATTAAAGGGTGGAGCTCAGTATGTCAACGTATATATGCGTATTAGGTCGAGGTGCCACCGAGCGGCAGCGTCACGAACTGATTCGTATAACTGAAGATGTGTAAGTCATCAAATTGTCTCCGATGCAATATTTGTAAATCACGTCAGCTTGGTCTAATTTACTGAAAAAAATATATATACACATCGGTTCCTACTCGCCTCCGATTTTACTTACCTG
>MU182279.1:394363-406540 GCA_016904865.1 Pissodes strobi | reverse complement strand
CGCGCGTCGAGTGCAAAAATTCTGTTCCGGTATTGTGGATAAAACTCTGTTTTAGTAAAAGAAAATTGATTTTATAAGTTATATTTCGAAGTCACGCTAAAGTAAATTAAATTAGGAACATAGTGAATAAATGACTAAGGGTAGCGGGTAGGTACTTCTCTACAACCCCAGTAGAAAATAGATCTACTTCAGGGACCATAGCGAACCCTGCCCACGCGAGCTCTTGACTTTTCCCAATACCCCAAAACCAGGGAAAGTCATGACCCATCCCACTTCCCTACCACACCATATCATAGTCAACATTCTAAGTTCTATCTATCCCCCATCCCATAATTCCACTCACCAAGACGTCTGGCCAGCGTGGTGTTTCAGGGTCAACCACCTCTCATGATGAACAGTGAAAAGAAGATACGGCCCCTAGTCCCCAGCAGCACGAGTAACCCCAAGGCAGCGATCGGAACAGGGCCTGTGCAAGGGGTGCTGAGAATATCTGGGTAGGACCAGGCTGCTAAATATATATAGCGGCGTACAACGCAATGACCTTAGAAAGTGAAGAAAGACTGGTCGAATTGGAATACGAAATGGAGAAAATCAAATGGAACATTCTGGGAACATCAGAAATAAGGCGCTGGGGAGAAGACTGTGTAACTTTGAAATCGGGACATGTCCTTTTCCACAAAGGAAATGAAGAGAAGACCCTAGGAGGCGTTGGAATACTGATAAACAGGAAAATAATACACAGCATAAGGATCATGAAAGCAATATCCGAAAGGGTAATCTATATAACACTACAACTCGATAGAAATACAAGTATAAAGTTCCATTCAGGCATACGCCCCAACATCTGACTACGAGGAAGAAGAAATTGAAAGCTTCTATAAAGAAGCTTTCAGAGACAAGTCCCTCAAAGCATTTCTCAAGACAAAACAACATATACAATAATAGGGGGATATTTCAATGCGCGATTAGGAGAGTACGGACTTGGATTACGAAATGACAGAGGACAAACACTAGTAAACTTCTTAGAAAAGGAAGAAATTTATGCAGCTAACACATTTTACAAAAAGGGAGTAAGCCAATAATGGACATGGGTAAGCCGAAATGGTCAAGCTAAGACAGCTGCGGATCTAGGGACGCGTGGACCTCAGGGCAAAAAATATTTATGGGCCCCTACCCCTTGTATATTTTAAAACTAAGTTAAGGCATCGTGGGGCCCTTCTGAACTTTGGGCCCCAGGGCGGCGCACCGAACTGCCCGGTGATATGTCCGCCACTGAGCTAAGAATGAAATCCATTACATACTTACACAGCATAAAAACATAGTACAAGATGTAAACCAATTCTTAACAGGAAGCGTCCAGAGAATGGTTAGATGTAAAGTTAAATTTAATTTGAAGTTCGAGAGACATAAAAGACTAAAGCAGAAAACAAACAAAAACATCAATAAGCTCAAAGAGAACAATCACGAATATAAAACGGAACTGAGGAGGCAATTAGAAGGATACGACCAGGAAAATGACAATATAGACGTAACAAAACGATGGGACCCATGCCTAGGAAACAAGATAAATTATCAATAGAGACAAAATAATTATTGGAGAAAAGAAGGTAACTAATTAAAACAGAGAAAAGAAACACGATAGAATACGTCGAAACAAATAAAACAGTAAGGAAAATGGCAAAACAAAATACTAACAACTACCAAACAAAACAGGTACAACAATTAATCGAGAAAAACAAAGGTATCAAAGTCTTTCAGAGAAAGAACGTCCCAAAAAAAGAAATGATACAGCTGCTAAACAAAGAAAATAACATCGTCACCGACAGAAAAGAAATACTACAAGAAAGCGAAATCCCCAACGAAACAATCCATCATAAATGTAAACTCCGACATAACTCTAGAAGAAATAGATGAAGCACTTAATAAGATGAAAAAGAACAAAGCACCAGGGGAAGACCACATTCTTCCAGAAATGCTTAAAGAATGTGACCTAAAAACTAAAGAAGAACTACGGGAGCTTCTTAACAGATGTCTGATAAATGGAGTAATACCGAAAGGATGGAAGAGTGCAATTGTTATTCTAATATACAAGAAAGGAAACCCTGTCGACCTCGAGAACTATCGGCCCATTAGCCTTCTCTCGCAAATATATAAATTACTCGCAAGAATTCTGACAAACAGACTCGAACAAAAGTTCGAATTATATCTAATTAAAGAGCAGGCAGGCTTCAGAAAAACTTTTAGCACAATCGAACATCTCCTAATAGAAAAAAAAAACACACGAATACAACTTACCCCTCTGGATAGCATTTATAGACTTCAGAAAAGCGTTCGATACTATAGAATACTGGAGCATCATCAGATCATTGAGAAGAGCACGAATAGATCAAAGATATATAAATATGACACAACACATCCAAGACACAGCTACTTTACAAGTCAAATTACACGATACAACTGATAAAGTGAATATCAACAGAGGAGTACGGCAAGGAAATATTATCTCGCCAAAGCTCTTTACCTTAGTGCTTGAACGCTTGAAGATGTATTCAGCAACCTCAGCTGGTCCGACAAAGGAATTACCATACAAGGAGAGAAACTGTATAATTTAAAATTTGCGGATGACATCTTATTATTAAAAGATCTAAAGCTAGAAGCAGAAAAAGTAGGCCTAAAAAGGAATACAATCAAAACAAAATACATGACCATAACACACTAACGAATCAGATTAGGATGGGCGACATATGGAAAGTTAAAGCATGTCCTAGACAAAAATATGCCCCTAAAACCAAAAACAAAAATCTACAATGAATGTATTCTCCCCGTGATAACCTACGGCGCAGAAACTTGGGTGATGAACAAGAAAACAATTCATAAAATGCAAGCACATCCAAGAGCCATCGAAAGAAAATTATTGAAACTAAGCCTGAAAGATAAAAAAACAAACAAATGGATCAGGTAGAGGACCCATGTACAAGATATCACCCAAATAATAACCACCCTTAAATGGAACTGGGCAGGCCACGTGACCCGACATGCCGAATATTGGAGTGGTAAAATAACAAGATGGCGACCATGGGGAGAAAGAAGAAGCGCAGGAAGACCCAAACAGAGATGGTACGATTAAATTTATACTCAAAGAGTAGAAAATGGCTAAGAGAGAGCGAGAGAGAGAGAGAGAGATGAAAAAAACAGACATAGAGAGAGAGCGAGAGAGAGACAGAGAGAATAAATAAATTAAGTCACAGATGTTGAGAATGTATAGAAATGCAACTTGGTACACAAAAATTGTTCCGTACACCAAAATAAAATATTTATACAGGTTTCTGGATAGTTTCTCGTCTTGAATAATTTATGGTGCCACTCCCCATTAGATTTAGATGGTCTTGGTGTTACGTAATTAGGGGAGTGCAGGGCTATGGGACCACCTTAAGGGAAGTCATTAAAAAAATCATTTCTGATAGTTTTAATATCGTTTCTAAGCAAAATTAATCGTCAATATATATTATCATCTTATGTGCCTGGAAAATGCCCAATTTTTCAGGTTTCTAAGAATAACGACTTAAATATATGACCCTTGCAGATGGTCTCATTACCCGAGGGTCTGGGCACCGAACATTAACAAGAGAGTAGAAGATCCATTCTCAGTCGGCACTTTTGATGTAGCGCCACTCTGGTAGGGCTTACAAAGGCGAGACGCCAGACTTTAGACCAGACGGGGTGAAACGTGGCACGAGGCCTGCGCAGTTGACCAGCATTTCACCAGATTCCGCGACGGGGCAAGGAGGGAAATACTGGGACCGGGGCTTAGAGTGAGCATTGTAGTCTATTGTTAATGTTCGGTGGTCTGGGATTAATGTGGCCATCCCCGGCAAGATATCCCCAAAGGTGGTAAACATAATTCTGATGAAACAATTAAACCAAAGATGATTAATTAATGAAACAAAGCTACAATTGTCTGTTTACATTTCAGAAATTACTAATATAGCATTTAGCCTTATTAGCTCCACTAGAATCTGTGTGCGCCCATTTTCCACATATGGTGCACCTGAACCAAGTTTCACGATCTTCCCCATAAGCCACACATACAAAGTATATTTCGTGATTAGAACTCTCCTAATTTTTTAAACCTTCATCATCGATATTTACATCAATTGAGGTGTCTGACGAGAAGCTACTAAAAACTTTCTTTTTAATTTTCAATATCATGTTCTCTAACATTTTCTTTGCGTTCTTCTTTGAGTCCCTTCTTAATCAGTGTTGATGTCAAAATTTTAGAAGGATTCTTCTTTCGGGCTGGCTTTGTGTTCTTAATCCTCCTTGGAACGGGTATTATATCAGCTACCGTGACTTAGGGTATCTGCGGTCAAATTCGAAACCTCGTGGGCAACTTCCAATTTTGATCACTCAGTTACAACGTCAAGATTTGAAAGGGGGGCAACCACATCTGGATTCGAAATTTAATGACTTGATGATAACGTGGAGAGAAATAAGCACAGCTACAGGAATATCTAGATCTTCCGCAGGAGCTGTAAAATCAGTTACATTTGGGTCTAATGGAAAGATTCCAGTACATTCAAAACCTTTTACAGCTTTCTCCACTGTAGACACCCTACCATAGGTAGTACTGAAGATAGAAACAATGCTATAATGCACAACTCTTTCATACTGCCTGTTTTTAGGATAAAGATCTATCTCACGATTTATTGCCTTCTTCGAAGGTCCGAGAAAATGAGAACATCCAGGTGTTGAGGAAGGGAGGGATCCCATGACAATTTCATTGGTTTTACAGAAATTGTAAGCGGACAGAGTAATGTGACTTTCGTTATTGTCAAACACTAACAGCTAGTACTGGTTTCTCTAATGAGCATCTGGTAGTCTTCTAGATGTGTTCGAGCCATCTCACAAACAACCATTGAATTATCCAGCCAGACTTAGAACAGGTATACATCGCTTCTAGACGTTTGAAAATAAACATAGCCGGAATGTAGAATCCTACACAACTAAAGTAGCGGACCACTGTTGTGTTTCTTCCCTCAGCAGCACTTGAAATAAGGCCAAGTTGCTCCTGCCCTTTTATGGCAAGTATCTTAGCTGCATTCCCAACTGTATTTACGTCTGTGTCATCACAGTTGAAGACTCATGATGCCGGATACTTGAAACTTTCATATACTTCTTCAAGGTTGTTGCAAAAATTTAAGACCCAATATTCTGCTGGCTTTCTTATTGATACATCTCCACGACGCGACGTTTCAAGAAGCCAGCGAACCATAGTACAGCAGCAAGTTTGGTAGTTTTGTTAAAGTAATTTCTAATGTAATTTTTCCAGCATACTCGTAAGCAATCCTCCTTATTTGACTTGTTACTTCAAAATATAATTTTGAGAGCAGTTACATATTATTTTTCAACTCTTCTTCTTGTTTGACGCTGAAGACTGTTGGTTTTGCCATGTTGGGACCTTGGGGAATCCCTTTCTTAAGGTAGTTTCGAAGAGAACTCGTAAGTATGCCAGAATGCTTCGCTACACTTTTCGCCCTTCTGCCAACTCTGCCATCGACTCTTTGGTCCACGTGGCTTTATTTGTGGTTGTTTTATTTATAACTGCGAATTATCTGAAAATAAATGAAAAACTCATAAGGCAATTTGTTGGCTGCAGTGATAGTACAGCACTGTTAAAAACGGTGAAAAAAGTAAATTGTCTTTTTCTCTCAGGTCTAGCACCAGATGCCAGATGTAAATAAGAATAAAATTATGGTATTTCTTCGAATTAAGGGTCTGGAAACTGGTAGCTGTGAGAAGATTCACACAAAAGCCGATAGACATCGTGCGTCCTTTAGGGTTGCAGTTCCGGAGAATATCAGTGACAAATACCTATGCCATCAGGCGCTGTGGCCTAGAGGAATTATTATAAACCATTTTCAGAACATAGAGCGCCGGCAAATGGCTACAAAATATATCCCGAAACAACTCATCACAAGGTAAGATCCTGCATATCAATGTTAGATCACTAAGACATAAAACTAGTGAGCTTGAGGCATTTATATCTGATCAAAATATTGATATAATATGTGTCACAGAACATTGGCTTATTGAGACAGAACTGAGTGTTTTTCAGCTGCAGGGGTACAAAGCAGCAAATTATTCTTTTAGAGAAGAATCCTCAAGAAGGGACATTGATTTTAATTAAGAACAATTTTAAATTTACTTTAGTAAACATTAATTGTCCTAGTATTGATAAATGTATAGAATATTGTACTATCTATGTGGAGTTATTGAATGTTTTTGTTTTGGCATTTTACCGTTCACCTGCACGCCATTTTGACACCTTTTTAATCATGATCGAGAACATTTTATCCAGTCTAAAAAGTAGCGCGGAACTGATAATAGCGGGCGATTTTAATGTTCATTTTAATACGGATAGGGTTGAAACATCCCAGCCCTGTGATGTCTTGTAGGGTTTTGATCTTAGACAAACAATATTTCAGGCGACACGGCTTGATGCGTGTTTGGAGAATGTCTTCGTGGGTTCTGGCGTATCCTTGCGGTCAGCAGAAGTTGTCAGCATAAATCTGTCGGATCAGATGGGACAGATAGTGGAATGTATGATTGAGTGTGCTGTGGGTCATGCGGAGTCTACGAGGTTGTGCAGACCAATTACACAAAGTGGATTGTATACATT
The DNA here is from genome assembly GCA_016904865.1 of Pissodes strobi. Classification (NCBI taxonomy): domain Eukaryota; kingdom Metazoa; phylum Arthropoda; class Insecta; order Coleoptera; family Curculionidae; genus Pissodes; species Pissodes strobi. Next base: position 399,861 of record MU182279.1, on the reverse strand, counting down.
ATGTTATGGATCGGTCATCATGGAGTTTTATAGATGAAAATGATGATGGACATCAGATATCAAAGAAGTTTGTTTCCGTCTTCGAGGATGCATGTCTCATGAGTTTCCCAGAAAAGTCCAATGTTCTGGGATCTGGCTATCCTAACAATATTAATTGGTTTAGTAACGAGTTGAGAGCAAAGCGTGATCAGCTCGAATTTCTCAGAGAGCTGAAGAATCAGTATGACTTTGCTGAGGCTGAGCAGGCATACTTGGGATATAGAAGAAGTTACAGGAGTTCTGTTGAGCAAGCTAAAATTGCTGCAAATGACCGCCTTATACATAATTCTGGAAATCCATTCAAGGCAATGTGGCAAATTATCAATCAGCAAAGGGGGAAAAATAGTAACTCCACACCTAATCATAATATAACACCAATTGATTTTAATAACTTCTTTTCATAGCTCAAAATCTAGTACAGGGTATTCCACGGACAAACATTAATCCACTCAGTTACTTTGATGAATTTATTACACCAGTAAATGCTTTCAGTTTTAAAGAAGTAACATTCAATGAGGTTAGAGAGATTGTTGATGGCTTGAAAAGTACACCTAGTTGTGATATATGTATATATGGTATTAATACAAAACTGATCAGTACAGTGAAAAATATATTGATTTCAGATTTCACCCTTGACAAAACTAATAAATATCTGTCTTAAAAATCGCATATTTCCTACTAATTTAAAACTGGCTGGTGTCATCCGATTTTTAAGAAGGGTGATCCATCAGCCCCAGAAATGTATCGTCCAATTTCAATCTTGCCCATTATATCAAAGATACTGGAAAAGTGTATGGCAGTCCAGATTGTTGATTTCCTTGAGACAAACAACTTATTTTTTAAAACACAATTTGGATTTAGAAGAAACAAGAGTACTGGCTTGACAATATTGGATCTTCTTTCAGCTATAGTGGAGTCATTTCACAATACAACTCCGTCATGTTTTGTGACCTGAGCAAGGCGTTCAACTGCGTCGATCATGGGATTCTTCTTCGAAAGCTAAAAAAATACGTTTGTTCTAACAGCATCAATCTTATACAGCCATATTTGGATTGCAGATATCAGGTGGTGAGGGTCTCTGTGGTGCAGTTGACAAGGAGTGAAATTACAATAGGGGTTCCCAAGGTTCCATACTGGGCCCTATCCTCATTTTGATTTATATCAATGTTCTTCCTGGCCATGAAGCAATCATCAAATACACGCTCTTTGCTGCAGTGTCTCTCTCTGCTGATACGTTGGAGGCTTCGTTGAATAGGTCCCTGGAGAGGGCTGCAGCTTGGTTCTGTTCGAACAAGCTCTTACATAATGCTGACAAAACAAGAGTAATTTTCACAATGAGGGATGTATCTGTGGCAAACGTATCTGAAGTAAAATTCTTGGGCGTTGTTGGGGAAACACTCCACATATGTACAAACTTTCGTTTTTCACCGTATAGTTTGGTGATAACACCCTGTATGTCCGTAGTATGAATGGGCCATAATTAAACTCAAAATAAATTTATTTCGCCCCGGGCAAACAAGCAATTTGTGCATTTGAAACATTGTATTTCAGTTAATCCTTAGTCCGAACCTGGATTGTCGGTATAATAGATTTCATTACATGAAGCAGTCGCTGAAATCTAGTTGTTACTCTCCGTCAACGAAAACGTGTTTAGACGTTTAAATTTAATATATCGTTGTCTCTGTCAATGTTGTGTAAACAACAATATGTCAAGAAAGAACATATTCCACCCTCTCAAATGCAGCCGCTCCCGCGCAATATCCCGCTTTTACCCTCTCCGTTCCAGTCCGGTAATAAAAATTCATTTTAGTGCCTTACAAACACTCAACCATGATGCATCGACCCAGTCATCGCTCTGCTTGAATTTGGCGCCAAGTACAACTACTCCAGCGTAGTTCTGGCTGACGCCAAGATATTTATTAGTTTTTCTCATTTGTTTGCACAGATGTTTAGAGAATATCTGTGTACTCTCTGTTCTCTTTGTCCAAGCTTGGATGAAGAACCCCTTTGGGCATTTTAACGCATTTTCTAGAGACACGTAGCCTCTCTACTGTTGAAGATAGAAGGTAAAATGGCGGATGGAAATTTGTAGCAGACAAATCTATTCCTGTACTCAAGATTCGAATCAAATGTTCGAAGTCTATCCGTGGCAAAGTTAATTGGGAGAAGCGAAGAAGACGTAAATCACAAGGTATTTAGTGTGAACGGAAATGCAGTCAATTGAAATTTTAAATTAACAGAAAGCTCAATTAAATTCAGTAAAGAAAGGAGTTCTTATTAAATTTAAATAATCAAGAAGTTTAGTTCGGGTTATTTAATAACAGTTAACCGTATGTACAGTACCTATTTAGTTTTATGAGTGAAAGAATGAATGCTTGAAAGTAGTTAGAAATCATTGTATATATTAATCATATCTGATGCAAATTAATTCTTGCATTGTAAAAGTACGTAATCCCTAGAATACATGTTTCAATTCACACCCTATGGATAAAACCCCCACCACCCTATTTTAATACAGTCCATTAATTAAAGTGGTTAATTATAAAGTTAATTACCACCCCCACTACAAATAAATGATTTAAGAAATAATTGTTTATCCCGACCAGGCGTGGTTCTGGATTCAGGATTACAGTGGGATAACTATGTTGATGCCCTGGTAAAAATATCTTAATAAGAGCTTCTTTGTGCTTCGGAATTTGTCTCGGTGTGTCTCGGCTGAAATAATCCGGACAGCTTCTTTTGCAATTTTTCAAGCCCATGTTTCATATGACATTCTTGCTTGGAGGCATTTGGCTCAGGCACATAAGGTGTTTAGGTTGCAGAGGAGGGCTCTGAGGGTAATAACTGGATTGGGATTTTGGGAAGACTGTGTGTGGGCCTGAGAGTGTTGACTGTGCCTTGCCAGTACATCTACCTACTTGATGTATGTGAGGGGAAACCTGGGCATGTTCAGGACTCACGGGGACATTCACGAACACAATACGGGTGGTAGGCAGAATATTGTGCCCTCATACTGGCATCTTAGAAGGTGCCAGGATGGCTCTGGGTATTGAGCCGAATTTTTTTTTAATACTCTGCCTGTGCATATTGTAAACTAGAAAGCGTATTAACTAAAGAACACTCAGTCTAAAGTTTGAATTTGATACCTGACATTGAATGATAAAATATTATGAGTATTATCTAAACATGTTTTTAAAACAATCAGCAAAATCTCAACAAAGTTTAGTATAAAAGAACGTGCAAATCGAGTAAACGACAACTTGATTTGTAACGGGCTACAATTACATACCATGACCTATGATTGATTTTTCTGGACGAAATGACGAAGGATCTAAATAAAAAAACTGACATAGGACGACCATAGGTTGACATATTTCTAGAGGGAAAATAATCAAACATCATATTATTTATTAAAATAGACTACAAAAATTATATAAACATCACAATAGTACTAGTATTGGAAAAGCATGGAACCCAATCCATTAAACTAGGTATTCTAAAGCAAATATTTCATATTTATGTCTTTATATATCAAATGCACCGGCGTTCTTGTGAATGGTTAAATTACACACACGATATATCGTTCCAGCTGGAACCACAAAGCTTCGTTGTATATTGGTATTTTCCCCTGGGTTTTGTCTTATTATGCTGCCTTTCTAAATGCGGAAAGAAACCCTTCTTCTAATCATTTGGCTTATTTTCATTGGTTCGGTTCTGTGATGCAGCTTGACGTCCACTCTCTGATTTCACCTAATTATGGCTTTTAATTGTTGATTCGAGGTATTTTGGGCATCTGGAATGCATTTCAGCCTTTCTTGGAGGGTTGTGTCTAAAAGAAAACAATAGTGATAGATTGTTTACAGATTAGTCGAGTAATTGGAGTTTGGACTGTAATGCATGCCGAGTTATATTTTAAGGTTATCTATGGAGAAGTAACACTAAAATTAGAACTTACTTGTTGTACATTTGTTGGTCATTCCGTGATAATTTTCTCGTTGATTTATACTTGATAATATATTGTTTTGCTTAGGTGATTACGGAATATTTTCATTATGGGAATGAAACATTGACGTTTGTTAGAAGTATGTCATGTCACTTCGGATGTGGACCATAGACTCATAGACGGTCGGTGGAAATCACATCGGATCCGTCCGTCGATATCGACTCGAGAACCATTCTAATTCGCGTTGCATTTACTGTAGGATTTAGCTATCATATGCTTGAATTTGCTGATTATATTGGATGGTATCAATGTTTAGCACTCTAGGCTTGCATATTGACGCAGTATTCTACTGATTATCCAATATTAAAGTTCGATAATATTTCAGCTCGGAGTAGATTCTACCCTACGCCAACGAAATTGTTCTGTGTTTCATATAGTATGTGGGGGTAATTTTGGCGGTATAAGTGACAGCTTTCTGGACTAGCGCGTGGGCTTCACGGTGGACACGGTTGCCAAGTTAATGCATTATTTGACATAATGCTATTAGTGGCGTGTGGATTGTAATTTTAGACTGCCGCATAACGCGTGGGTTATATATTCCCACTAAGCATTTAAAAGTAGGTTCTAACTGATTCAAATCCTTTCGATAGTAAGTCATTTTATCGCTTGATTTGGCGAATCCGATAGTATGACATCATAACTTTCTAGTACTTTGTCACAAATAGGGACGCTGCTGGCAACCTAGGTTGGGTCGGCGCGATGATGATTCTGCTCGCCTCGTCATTTTCGGAGCATGCCGATTTAGTCTTTGTGTGATCTTGAAGGAACCAGTAAGTTTCAGTGCCTAGCTCTCGAAATTGGGAATTTTCGTTGAGATACTGATATTTAGTGTCAAAATACAGTACCCTAGTTAAGGGATTATTCAACGAAGCCCTTGAGCAGGATTGTGGTCGTCGATGGTTTCTCGTCTGATGGATGATTGTAGATGAAGGAAGATTTGTAGATTCGACCACCTGCACCCACGTTTGGGGATTTGACTTTCGAGAGCCGCCACACGCTTGAACCCCGTTTAACATCTAAAGGGGTTTCTATTTTTGGATTTTCTATTTTGGACTTTTTATTCCTGGATTTTTGGTTTTTATGGGCCCTCCATTATCCTCTTACGTTCCGGTTTCCTTCCTGGGTTTCCAGATTGCATACTGAGACTCCTCCGACTACACGTGGTTTCGGAGTAACCATCAAGTTAACTGCGTGACTCGCTGTCTGATCCAAGCCTCAACGCTTACGTAGTGTGTCTATTCGACCTTGACGCTCCACTGACCTGACGAACACCCGGATCCTGGATGAACTCTCTGTTGGCTTGAAACGTACCAGATAAGTCTTAATTTAGGACGGAGCATATTTTGGAACTTTTATTTCATTTCATTTTATTATTGTGTTTTATTTTATTGGGGATTTAGAGCTACTTAAATTAAAGTTTCGGGTGAATTTATTTAATGATCGAAGTGATTAAAGG
>MU182279.1:367432-394353 GCA_016904865.1 Pissodes strobi | reverse complement strand
AATTAAAGTTTCGGGTGAATTTATTTAATGATCGAAGTGATTAAAGGGGGTTGCATAGGTATACTGGATTATCCAGCTAATCCGGATAGTATTGGCGTGTTATTAATTAATTTCAGCGTAGTCTTGATCGCGTGTTTTACTTCTTTTCAGCGTCGTATATTATAAATATTTTTGAAACTGTTCGCATATAAGCATAGCGTATCGACGCGTAATCATATAGGTTTACCTCTGGTACGGATACTATTTAATAGGTGAATATTTTACTCACATTAATCTCTAGTATATTTGAACTAGACCTGAATTCTTGAAAGTATTTATAAGTGCTAGCTCTGCGCACGTTAACTTCTCGCTTATTGATTAGTGTTATTTAGAGTGTAGAAGTAGAAGAAGTTATCATATTTTTGTACCGTATAGGTTGATAACACCAATGAAGTGCATGTAAAAGACACGTGATCACGTCTTCGTATTTATAGGGCGCCGTAGAGAAAACATAAAGTACTACTTAACTTTCAACCGTTACTTTTAATATTCCATCTTTAGCATACATTTATATATTAATTGTCACAGCTACATATACAAGAAATTCTTCTTCTAACAATTATTTTTCTTATCTAATTCAAAAGTAGTCACCAATACTGAATATACACTTGATATTTTTGTTTAATTGCGGTGGTATTTTTTTTTTGGTTTCCTGTTCTAAGTTTTCTCAATAGCTTACAGCGAGGAGGAGAGCAATTTGTGGTTATTGAAGATCCAGCATCAGGGCATGGCGATAAGTTAACCGCGTGGCGCTCAGGCATTATAACTCACCACGACCCTTCTCCACTGTCTAAAAGCTGGGGGCCGCCATTGTTCCTGCACTAAAGGCTGTACCACCGATTGTGAACTTGGAGATTTTTTGTGAACTTTGAGATTAGTGTGAACTTGTATTTAAATTAGGTTTGTATTTTTTTTGGGAACTGAGCGTTACAATCCGGTTGAGTAGTTCCCTTTTAATTAAGGCAAAACGCTTCTCTGGTAAACCGGATCAAATCTCCCGATCTTGATTATCTGGTTAAGTAGTTCCCTTTTAATTAAGGCAAAACGCTTCGCTGGTAACCAAGATCAAACCTCCCGATCTTGATCATCTGGTGAAGTAGTTCCCTTTTAATTAAGGCCAAATGCTTCTCTGGTAACCAAGATCAAACCATCCCCTAAAGTTACGTCAGTGAAAAGTAAAGTGAACCATAGATCAAAGTGAAACCTAATTAAGGCATACCAGTATAAAGTTGAACGAATTAACGCCCCTTAAAATCTAACACTAAATAAAATACAAGGTTACTAGCAAATTGCTTCAAGTTGTACCTCTAGGGCGAGTCCGGTCCCTCCTAGAAGACTCTTTGACACGTGGTGGAGGACGCCGTTTTTGAGCTCGAGTACCAAGTAGCCGAAGCATCGTCTCGTCTGTTCCAGTCTTTGACACGTGGTGGAGGCAGCCGTTTGATCCCCGTACATTGGACCTAGGACCATGGATTCGCCGTGGAGATATCCTTTGGAGGTGCCGTTCGGATCCGCAGTGACGTTTACTGGAGGCAGTCGTTCAGATTCCTAACCCCGGAGGCGTTTCAGATGCAGTGAAGTCACATGATGGAAGTGCCGTTTCGACCTTTCTACAAGTAACGCCATTCTGATTTCCAGACACATAAGTATATATCTTCATTTTCTTTCTACGCCATTTTTTGACAGGTGCTGTTTTAATTGCTGACATACAGGGTCAGTCAATTTTTTTTGTCTTTCGTCGGAATTAAATAAATCTGCGAACACAATTCATAGCCATTGGGATCCACAAGGTTAAAATCGTGTAAAAAAAAAACTTCAGATTTGAGATACAATCAATCAACATTACTGGGTATTACAGAAGAGGACCATAATGAAGAAGAAAATTTTCAGCAATTTTAATTTTAAACCACAAGTATCATACCTTAGATAAAAGAAGAAATCTTCCTTATGAGAGGAAAAATAAGCAGTCTATGCAGATATAGAGAAATGTAGCTAGAGTATAGTTACAATTTTAAACGCAAAGTGTTAGAGATAGGTACCGTATTGGGAAACTCATAGCAAAAGCACTTGGGCGTTGGAATAAGTGGAAAATTGAGGAGTAAAATGAAGAAATGAGTAACTAGGAAATAGAGTTATCGTTGTAAACGGAAGTGTTATCGATAAATACCGTACTGGGAAAATTGTATATGTAAAGCACAAAGGCGTGGACATAAAGCATAGAAAAAGTCACATAAAACTATTATCTAGGGTACATACAGTAACAGTAACTAGAAGAAAGCAGCTTAAATATAAGAAGAAACCAGCAACTATAAAGAAACAATACACTAGGGGGATACGACGAACTGGACCAGGGTCGGAGGGAACCAAGAAAAAATAAGTAAAAATAAATAACTGTAACTAAGTAATTAGGAAGCAACCATAACTAAGTTAACACAAAGAAACCAAAAATTAAGCAAAAAGTAATCAAAACCAAGTAATTACAAAGAGACCAGACACTAAGAAGAAATCAGAAACTAAGCAACTAAATATAGGAAATTAGGGAATATAAATAGTAAAAATAAAACAAATATGTTAGGAATATGTAAATATAATTTGGAACGCGAATGTTGATGATAGGTATCTGAGGAAATAGAGAAAAACACAAGGCGAACATGTAGGCGTCCAAAGAAGGTTCATATAGAGAAAAATGGAGGTATATATAACTGGAAAAAGTTATAATTTTCAATGCAAGTGTTAATGATAGGTATCACACTAGGGAAATCATTATAAAAACACGTAGGCATTAGAGGAGAAAAAATGAGATATGAGCAACTGGAGTAAAAAGTTAAAATTTTAAATGCTAGTGTTAAACGATAGTACCATATTGGGAAAAACACATAGGCATTTAAGTATACGAGAAATTAAAAGTTATAGAATTGAGAGTATGAGAATTATAATATTAAATTAAAATAAAGGAGAAGCTAGAAAGCAAATACAGGCCATATAGGGAATGTTGTAGCCAACTGTCACAGAGAAGTACCTTACAGGGAAGATCATAACAGACACTTTGGCCACATGACGACCTAGGAGATGAAATTGAAATCCACATAGGGATACATATGTATAGATGTATATATAAAGTTATAAGGAGAAGTAGACAGTATATGAGAAGATAGCAAACTAGAGTAGTAATAGAAACAAAGGAAAATAAATTAAAAGTTAAAGATAGGAGGAAAAATTGGAGAAAATACATCACAAAAGTATCGATCGATACAATGCATAGAGATAGTTACACTACGTAGAAATAGATAAAACTATAAAAGATTAAAAATAGGCCAAATAAGGGAGTATATAATATGGATTAAGATAAAGAAATAAAATAAGGAAGCTCATACTATAGAGACATAGAAATAACAAAATAAATATATGAAAACTTAGATTAAGTAAATATATATATAAATAAGCCAACATGAAGATAGAATAAATAATCATGGATGGAATGAGCAGAATTACACGATCAATAATCCACACAACACTACAGTCAGCAGCATAAATCTTGCAAAAGGCACCTATTATTAATGATAAGTTAAACATAAGTATGTCGATCATGTATTAAGCGAAAAATTGTAACTTGTATAGGTAATTTACACCGAAAAAATATTCAATTCTCTTCCTTAGATATTGGCCATATTCTAGGGGGGATGATAATTAAAAATACTAATATCCAAATAATATCATCAGTCAAAGCAACATAATTGACGTCACTGTAAATTACTTATACATGTATTAAATATCTACTGTTATTTTTAAACAATCCCGGCAATGTTTACTATGTATGAAAACAAGATTTCAATGTTATATAATCACATATACTCAGCACTCTTTTTCAAGGTAGACCAAGTATACTGTATAGAAACAAAATCCAACAGCAATGACGCGATCGCCGGAGACCTGCAAGTTTCGAGAAATTGCAACATGCTGATTCAACAATACGACGATCACACATGATAAAGGGTTAAAGTATAACGACGAATTAATGTTAGACGTATTTGTAAACATAGCTGTACGATAAACTTAGAATAATTCAATATTTCAATAACAATTAATATTTTCATTTGTTAAAGCATAATTGCCGATTGTCCGGATAACAATAATATAAAAATACGGATATAGTACTAAAGTATAAAAAGATATTCTGGGCAAAGAAAAATGCAAGACATCAAAAATATTTCTCAATTGTGTAAGCACCAATAGGTTTTTAATAATACTTGAAACAATGTTCCATTTCGGTTTTACGTGTACAGTGGAGCAAATAAAATATAACATAAATACATAATGTTCACTACCGGGTGATAAAAAATTAAAAACGACAAATGTTCACAGAGAAATTTTTTAAAGAAACATACCTATGCTTATACTAATATAACACTAGGATAAGAAAAAAAATTTCAAGATTAAGAACTCATATTGTTTTATATTTGTTACATGTACTTGGAGCATCCACTAGGCAATGGCGATGGAGTCCTGATATACACAGCAGCCAAAAGGAGTCCGACAAAGATTCTGAATTTAGTAAGGACGTAGATCGAGACCCCTTGGCTGGAATCCAGGACCGAACTATGCCATAGACAAGAATATTTAGTGCTCATACATAACTTAAATTTAAGTAGGTACAGAACGATATGACTATTCGAACATTGAGGACAGCCAGCTGGTTATTATTTAAGGGGTTCCACTCCTTTTAAACATACTCATCAAAAATGAGTTTTTGATCATCTCTAAGATAACGGAGTTTTTATTTTCTTTTTCAATCATAAATCTTTATTTAATGGGAAGATTATTTTCTTTTTGACTTTTTTAACCGTAAAATATGTTTTGCATGGAAGACCAATGCTAGTTGGAGGAGGGCATGTGTAAATTAGAAAGCGTATTAACTAAAGAACACTCAGTCTAAAGTTTGAACTTGATACTTGACATTGAATGATAAAATATTATGAGTATTATCGAAACATGTTTTTAAAACAATCAGTAAAATCTCAACAAAGTTTAGTATAAAAGAACGTGCAAATCGAGTAAACGACAACTTATCTGGTTGAGTAGTTCCCTTTTAATTAAGGCAAAACGCTTCTCTGGTAATAAGTTTAAACCCTCCGATCCTGATCATCTGGTGGTGTAGTTCCCTTTTAATTAAGGCAAAACGCTTCGCTGGTAAACAAGATCAAACCTCCCGATCTTGATCATCTAGAGAAGTAGTTCCCTTTTAATTAAGGCTAAACGCTTCTCTGGTAACCAAGATCAAACCATCCTCTAAAGTTACGTCATTGAAAAATAAAGTAAAAAGTAAAGTCAACCATAGATCAAAGTGAAACCTAATTAAAGCATACCAGTATAATTAAACGAATTAACGCTCATAACAATCTAAACTAAAAGTTAAAACCTCAAATTGTTTCAAGAGAACCACATAGGTCGAGTCCAGTCAGTCCTCAGAGAATGGTCATGCGTTTTACGCCATTCTGGTAAATTGTATTCAGTCATAATTATCATTCTAAGTACATACCTTCCTGTATCTATAGACCAATATACGTACAGTTTGTTCCGAGTCGTTATTCCATCTAAATCTACGTTACGTACAGCTCAAAGAGGAACGCCGCCAATAATTACGCTCAGCAGCACGCATCTGGGAAGCGCCCAAAATCCTCTTTGACAATATAAGAGCCCTTCAACTAATGCATTTTGGAAGAACGGTAAAAAAATGTTAGACAAGGCTTTCTATTCCTTTGAAGGCTCCCTAAATTTTAATTTTAATGAACTTAATTTGTAGTGTGAAGTTATAATATTCTTATTAGTATTTTTAATAATTTTACCTGTTTGATGTTTTATTGACAACAGTGTTTTCTTCCTAATGAGTGTTTAGTATAGTCTTTTGTTGATGACTATTTTGATATGTTCTGTTGCAGGAGCTTTTGCTATATTTGTAATGAGTAGAGATAATTATGTTTATTCTTATTGGATCGACCTGTGTAAACATTTACTGTAATTTACATGAATAAACTATTGTATTGTTATGTATATGACCAAAAATGCGGTAATCAGGCCATCCCGGTTTGATTGCCTGGATAATCAAGACATCCCTAGTTTCATTGCTTCATTATGTCAATATCTGCAGTAATTGCAAAATATAACCTATAATATTTTTGGATAACCAATAGACTATGTCCTAATAAGCATATATTAAGCACATATGTTCCAATTGCTACACTAGTTCACTAGTTACTCCTTGCTCATTGAAGGCGGCAGCACTGCATTTAGCCAGATATAAATGTTAGAGTTTAAAATTATAGGCGTGGCTTCATTGCCACCTGGGCTCCCCTACTTCTGGACAAAACCCGTGCACCTGCTTTCCGTTCATTGCTGAGCAATTTGTTGCCCATCCTTGTTTTACAAAGTTAATACTTTTCAGAAAGAGTGTAACATAACACACCTAAGAATGTCTTTATTTACCCGTCATAGTTGGTTTCCGGATGAACATTGACCCACTCGTGGTCCAGTGAGTCGGTTCGCGACGATTTTTGGTCTTCTGGGCACATAAAGTTTCCGAAACACCTTTCTTGAAAATTCACGTTCGCCGCCAGTAGGAACTTTACCATGGACGGGTCTTCGTTTACTATCGCTATATGGAGCACGTTTTCACCTAAAAATATTTACTTATTTAAAATCAATTTGCCGTGAAATTAGTGGCAACGTCGGAATGAAAAATATTTGAATTTGTCCAATACTGTCAGAGTTATTAAGGTCGCTTTATACGGGATGCAATTATTGTCACATGTTTGGTCCGATGACCAATAGAACATAATATTCATTGGACTGCTTTTAATTAATTGTATTAATATCATCACCTAAATAGTAGGCGTTATATTCTACAGGATTATACTAACCATAATATTCGTCTGAAATATAAATATCATTTATCAGTTTAGGATAAAATCTCAACAAGCGCTTCGCGATATCCGCGTGCAAAGATGTGGCGTTCAACAAGCAAAGATGCAAAATAGTTTCTCCTACAGCGCCTCTGTCCCTCAGCTTCCAACACACGTGTCTGTATTTGGAAGGATCTAAAAATATTATATATATTTTTTTAAATTAAATAATGTGTTTTCAGTCCATAATCTGAACCTACTTCTTTGATATTCTTCCTCGCTAATTTCCGGTCCTTCGTCGTCTACCTCAAATTCGTCAGGGTTTTCCATTCCCTTAAGTTGCGGCAACTGAAATAAGGGAGTTACATATGGAAGTTTTGGACTCAAATGTGGGCATAAATTCTTACCAATTTATGTCTTCCTCTTTCCTTGTTCCTCAAGAGCACCATTTGCGATATGGGAATGTACCGGCCTGCGCCTTTATTATAGAGAAAATGTTCCACCTACAATATGTATCCGTTATTGAAATACGTTAGTGTATAGAAGATGACTACTATTATTGGCAACTAAAAAACGTACCTACCTTAGTTTTAATAGCGTGATCTATTTCAGCGAACTGCTTATTCTGAGTAGCCCGTTTCATGAGTTCCACTAGTAAACCACCACCTAGGACGAATCGTTGACTTTACCAAAGAATATTATAGTACAGTATTTTCTTTGACTTTACTAAGGAAATAGAGGCAACAAAAATACTTACCTTTCAAATCGCACAATTTGTAAATGGGTTGCATGGCAGCTCCCGCTTGTTTCTTGACTCCACTTGTGACATTGCTCTCGGTATTTCCCATTTTAGTTATTTATTTATCTTACAACAAAACAGAACCTAATTGTAACTTTGTATCCCCTCTATAAATTATAATGTTTTTCAAACCGCTATTTTTAATGGCCGCAGTTTTTTCTAAAATACTGCACTAAATAGACATCTGTTTATAATAGGGTAACATTAAATTATATGAACACCGAAGAAACGAACATAATTAAAAATGAAAAATTGATCAAACAACTACGAGAGATTCTTGGATGTTTGATCAATATATACTAATTTGAATAATATATCGATTCGGTTGTGTTGTGTGGCCATTTTTTCAATTGGTATTTGAATGATTTTATCGGCGGAAATAAATCAAAATATTCGAAAAATAACGTTCCAAAAGTTGCAAGAAAATAGTTTTTGACAGAAATAGTTGTGTTTCGTGTTATAATTAATAGCTTACTAAAAATATGTAAAGTTCGTGAATTAAATTGGAGCGCTATTTTTCTGCTTGTCGTGTTGAGAGCGAGCGAAGAGAAGAGAGAGTCTTCCAATGGCCGCCTCGTGCCTCGTGCTGCGGTTTTAAACATCTGAACTTGGAAGGATGCATAGCTTGACAGCGGGACGCTTCAGAACTGAAGTTGAGGTTCTAATCGTAGCTGCTCTTACGACGTCATCGGAACCCGGATAGATTTCTTGGACGACACCCATTTGCCATTTTAGAGGTGGTAGTACGTCTTCTTTAATCAAAACAACACAGCCTGGCTTCAATATGGTCGGAAAATTTTTCTTCCACTTCGTTCTCTGCTGCAATTCGGAAATGAATTCCTTGGACCAGCGGGTACAGAAGTGCTGGATCATTTTTTGAAGTCGTTTGAATTTAGTGAGCCTGTTTTCAGATATATTTAGATAATTCTCATCGGGTAAGCTGGTTAATTCTTCTCCTATAAGGAAGTGCGCAGGAGTTAAGGGTTGTGGATCGGAAGGATCAGGGCTGAGAGGAGAAATAGGCCTTGAATTTAAACACGCTTCTGTATGTGTGAGAAGAGTGGAATATTCTTCGAAAGTGAGTGGGGTAGACCCGAGAACCCTTTTAAGATGGAACTTTGTTGATTTCACCCCTGCTTCCCAGAGACCCCCGCAATGTAGAGATCTAGGAGGTATTAAATGCCACTTTATACCATCCTCACTAAGCTTTAGTTGAATATCATTCTTTTTCCTTTGGAAGAATTTATGAATTTCGTTTTGAGCCCCAATAAAATTTGTACCATGACTTGAGTAAATAGCTGAACTCATGCCCCTTCTTGCAAAAAATCTACGCAGACAAACCAAAAAAGAATTGGTAGATAAATCGCTAACAATTTCTAGATGTACAGCCCGAGTGGACAAACACACAAAGAGGCACACCCATCCCTTTACCGTTTTGTAGTTCCTAGTTAGCCTATCCTTAACAAGAACAGGCCCCATGTAATCAATACCACATGTTAAGAATGGCCTATTTGGTTTTAAGCGTTGGGATGGTAAATCTCCCATTACGTGTTGAATAGCAGAGGCATCAAACCGAAAGCACTTAATGCACGATCTAACCACCTTTCTAACGAGATTTCTACCAGAAATTGGCCAAAACTTTCGCCTTATAGAAGCTAAGAGCATTTGAGAACCTGCATGGAGAAATCTGAGATGCTCATGCTCAGCAAGTGCATACTTGCTGTATGTAATAAAGTAAATTTATGTTTAGCAGGTAGAATAGCAGGGTGTTTTTTATCATATGGAAAATCTGAATTTCTTAATCGACCACCCACTCTTAAAACATGCTGTTGGTCTAGAAATGGATTAAGCTTCAGTAGTTTACTTTTAGCCGACATTTGTTTTGAATTACTCAAATCTTGTATTTCTTGTTTAAATTCAACATTTTGAACCATCCTTATCAGAGCTATTAAGCCCGCATTCACCTCCTTTACTGTCTTTCATTTTTTGGAACCCTGCAATTATTAATAAAGCGAACACAGTACGAAATCACTCTTTGCAATGTACGAAACGACGAAAACCTAACAAAAATATCACATTCAACAGCAGTCGCAGTTGAAGTTGCCGTTATAGAAGTAGAATTTGTTCTCCTTTCAGGAAGATTTAACATAGTAATAATATTAGCTGAAAATTTAGGCCAGTTCTTTTCAGGCAATAATAACCATGGTGAGTCTTTCCACCATAATTCACTACTAGGAAGAACACCAGGACTTACGCCCCTAGAAAGAAGATCAGCTGGATTTTCTCCCGTCGTTATGTAATGCAAATTATCAATATTTGTCAATTCATGAATTTGGGCGATACGATTTGCCACAAAGATTTTAAATGCTTATGATTCAGATTTAATCCAAGACAATACTATCATCGAATCGCTCCACAGGTATATTTTATCAACTGAAATATCTAATGAATGCATTGCCATGTTTATAAGTTCTGCAAGAAGCAAAGCAGCGCATAATTCCAGCCTAGGAATAGTAGTACTTTTGAGCGGAGCCACTCGAGTTTTTGCACATAACACACTTGTAAAAACAGTGCCACAACTATCAGTCGATCTTAGAAAAATGCAAGAACCATAGCCTTGCTCACTAGCATCTGAGAAGCCGTGTAACTGAACGGAAACATAATTCTTTAAAAGCACTTGTCGAGGGATTTTTAAATCATTTAAGTCAACCAATTGTTCTTGGAAATTTCTCCATTTTAATGCGAAATCAAGAGGTAAAGATTCATCCCAAGCCAACTTATGTTGCCATAAACGTTAGATTATAATTTTAGCTGTTACAACAATGGGAGCAATGAGACCTAATGGTTCAAAGATTTGTGCTATACATGATAATATCTTACGTTTGGTAAAATGATTATTAAATGGAGTTTGAATAGAATATTTTAAAATATCATGCTTTTGTTCCCAATATAAACAGAGTTTTTTGACTGAGGATTATCTCCAAAGTAAACATTATTGTTTGCGCTGCTGATATCGTCTGATAACACTCTGGGATCATTGCATTGAAACTTTCTTAGCTCAAATCCAGCTGAACTAAGAGCCTTTATTACTTCTTCTTTAATAAATTTAACTTCGCCAATTGTACTTCCACCTGTGCAAAGGTCATCGACATAAAAATCCCTGGCTATTATTTTACTAATTATAGGTTTGCTTTCAGAAAGTTCCAAGGAAATTTCCTTAAGGCACCTAGTTGCTAGATATGCAGCAGCGCCAGTACCATAGGTAAGCGCATTTAAAAAATATGGTCGAATTTCAAGAGACGGTTCAGACCGCCCAAGAATCATCTGTAGACACCGCTGTTCTTCATTTACAAGCACTTGTCTGTACATCTTGGCAATGTCCCCAGTGAGAAGTATATTATGTTTTCTTGAACGTAGCAAAATCGAAAATAAATCGTCCTGCACAGTGGGACCAACTAATAGAATGTCATTTAGCGAGTAGCCACTGCTTGATTTAGAAGACCCACCAAACACCACGCGGAGTTTTGTTGTGGAATTTGAATTATTTAACACACAGTGATGTGGAAGAAAGAAGGTAGTACCATATTTTAAGGCTTCAAAGTCAGCCTCAGTCATATGACCTAGAGAGTAATATTCCTGAATGAATTTGGAATAATCATTTTTAAGAGATGAATTCTTATGTAATCTTTTTTCTAAATTTAAAAAGCGTTTTTTGGCAATCTGCAGAGAATCTCCTAACATTGATACAGGATGTTTCAGACGTAAGAAAACCATAAACCGCCCATCTGCCATACGTGTCGTAGTAGATATAAAATTATCTTCACATTTTTTTATCTTCTAATGATAAAGGAATTTTCATATCCGATTTCTCTTCAATTTCCCAAAATCGAGTCAACTGCTGTTCTAGATTTTTCGCAACGCTGAGATTGCATGAAATGTTAAGCATTTCATTATATAAAACATTGCCTGACATAACCCAGCCCAATTGTGTCTTTTGAATAATTGGTAAGTTTTTACCCAGTTTAATTTGGCCTATTGCCAATAAATCCCAAAATTTATCAGCCCCTAATAGGATATCAATAGTTCCTGGCTCATAAAGACTTGGGTCTGCAAGAATTAAATTTGGAGGAATTTTTAAATGAGATACATTCATAGGCAAATATGGAATTTTATTAGTTATCTTTGGTATCACTAAACATTTTAAGTTGCACTCAAAAGAATTGTGACGTGCTTGAATTGCCACCGTTGTTTGCTTTAAAATCGTAGAATTAGTATGCCCAATACCCGACACAGAAATATTTGCCTGTTTAGTACATAACCCCAATTTATTACAACATTTTTCAGTAATAAAGGATGATTCGCTCCCGCAATCCAGCAAAACCCTACAGGAATGTACAGTACCTTGCTTATCGAACACATCTACCACAGCAGTAGACAACAAAACCCTTGGAAAGTAACTTGAATTATTACAAGACTGCTGTTGTAAGAGCGTATTATTCGCATCTGCTCAAGCCTCCCCTAACTCGGTGGTAGCCCCCACTATCATAGTTGAAATATTTGACGCTGTCGCTAGAGGAGAGGATAGCTCTCAAGATGCATTCCGTTTAAAAGTGGCTTCCCACGGCCTGTATTAAAGTGGCTTCCCACGGCCTGTCTTAGAACAGGCAGACCCGAGCTAGGGCTGCCAGATTTTATGAAATGGAAAGCGGGAGGCTTGGTGACGATACCAAGTTTTCACGATCATCGTCAAAATAGCGAAAGTACATAATTTTTTTGTGCACCCTCCTGGTGTGGTGATTTTTATTGATTTTTTTGTAATACTGTAAATGAATAGTATGGAGTATGCATAGGATATAAAAATACTTGTTGCTGACCTCACATGCTATGCCAATGCCGTACGCTTGCGCGTGAGCAATATGATAATGTCATTATTTTCAAAAACAGAAAGCCCGCGACGTGTTAACAGCAGAAGGTTTTATTACACGTTGCGTATCTGCAGACCGTTACTAACGATTTACAATATACCAAATTACCGCGAAATTTCTTTTAACTACAACTTGTTTGTGATCCCGACCTGTCGGCACCATACGTACTAAATTGATCACCGATTTTCAAAGTTTAAGTAGAAATAGATCGGTAACAGAGGGAGCGAATAGAACTAATAGGAATGAGTGAATCAGAAATGGGAAGATATCGGTATTTAGTTACTAATTCGATTTTATTATGCACATGAGGATTTTAATGATTGCTGTCCGAGATGTTATTGTATTTAACGATTTCGGGATATTTCGGGAGGGTCAAATAAAAATCGGGAGTTTGATAACTGACTTTAGAAGGCGGGAGGGTTCCTGAGAAATCGGGAGGCTCCCGCCTAAATCGGGATGTCTGGCAGCCCTAACCCGAGCGGCGGACAAGCACAGGTAAGCACGGATCGAGCTTGGCCGCGCGTGAGGACTTCCCATGGCCTGTATGAGCCTGTTCTTCAAGAGTTTGAAGATACGGTTCCGTTTAAAAAATCTGGTTAATCATTTTGAAATTTTCACAGGGGATATTAATATAGATATTATTATCAAAAATTAAAACAATGCTGTAAATGAGTATCTCTCTCTGATGCGACAATCAACATGGCTTTCTCCCCTATATAATATCACCAATACGGACAACTGCTGAGACATCAAGTTGTCTTGATCACAAATTGAAAACTGAGGGACTCAGGCTTCAATCCTTCAGATTGGACAGTGACTTAACCGACCGTTTACCGATAATGCTTAATTTAAGTTCAGACACTAAGTGCAATACAAACTCCACGAACACATCAAGGGACTCTTATTCTTACCAAGTTATTAACTACAATAACTTCAAAGAAATTATTTCTCTTCATTGTTGGGATGGTGTGTTGCAATGTAGTGATCCTCAGGAGGCAATGAATATTTTTGTTCGGGATTTTCAGGGAATGTTGTCAAAATATTAAAGATGGCGCGGACTAAAAGTCCGCGTAAAAGTACATCCGACGATAAATGTTATTTAACGTGCTGTAAAAAGTTGATATACATACACGTTGTTCTAAAAAAGTGGTTAAACAGGGAGGTACAAATAAAAGAGAACATACCTTATAACCTGTTTATTAAGATCATAAACAATGTAAAATATCACATTCACATATCACACATCACATATCTTATCAACAAAATAATTGAGCATCGAGTAAAAAAATATAGTAAAAACAATGATTTTCTCGCTTATTTTAGATTGGATGGTATGATTTTTATCATACCTCACCTTTAATTGGACATCCCTGAACATTTACTCATTTAAAAAAGCACGAAAAAATGTGCTCAATATGTATTACCCGGATGCTGATCAGGCATTTTATGTTTGCCTTAAATTAAAAAGGCAAAACAGAGTTCAAAATGCGAGAACCATGTTGTGTGGATCTATAGGATCTAATGCTCATGCACGGAGCGGTCATTTGGTGGCCAGGATCCAGACTAGTGCTGGACACATTACAGCGACTTGCATGCATCTGGATCACCGAGGCCATGAGGACGGCGCCCACAAGGAACCTGGAGGCGCTGGGGGTTTGCCTCCGTCGGTGGACTGAGTGAGGCACGAGGCGTCTAGAGCGGCCATGAGATTGGCTGATGCGGGGATGTGGAATGACAATGGCTGCTACCATGGCCGTTGCCTATCGCAGGGCTTGTCTAGAGACCTAACCATCCTGGGTATGCCAGGTGACGTGATGGTTCCTGAGATAGGCTTCATCGAGGGGCTAAACTAAATTTAGGGAAGGATGCGGGATCCTGGGATGGACTAGTCTGGTTCACAGGCGGGTCCAAGGAACACTGTCTGGAACTGGTGCGTATTGTGAGGCGCTGGGGTGTGAATTATCCACCCCAGCACGCGAGCACACTCCGCTTTTCCAAGCGGAAATTTTTGCGATTATGATGGGGGTTTGGAAGTCGTTAAGGCTCAATGTCGGTGGCAGGAGGATTATCGTTTGCTCCGACAGCAAGGCAGCATTCATGGCGCTGAAGTCGGTCTGCACGCTCTTCCTGTTGGTGAGGAAGTGTAGGGCTGGCCGATTGAACTT
This sequence comes from Pissodes strobi, assembly GCA_016904865.1. Classification (NCBI taxonomy): domain Eukaryota; kingdom Metazoa; phylum Arthropoda; class Insecta; order Coleoptera; family Curculionidae; genus Pissodes; species Pissodes strobi. The sequence continues at coordinate 379,529 of MU182279.1, read as the reverse complement.
GCAACGCACAAAAAGGTTACGCTGGTCGAGGTCGCCGACACCTTAGCCAGAGAAGGCTCCGCACGTATTTTAGCACCTGATCCAAGTGTGGGGATCACTCAGAGCGTTCGCGAAAGAGCTTTGGAGGCCTGGGCGGAGGGTCGGACCGATGCGGTACGACGGACGGCTCCGGGGATGAGACAGACGAGGCTCATGATCATGATACATGGACACAGGATATTGCAGAGGAGGATGAGTGTAGATGGTGCATGGAGGACGATGAGATCCCTTACCATCTGTTTATGGAATGTATTTGCATGGGCAAGACCCAGAATCTTTGGCGCGACGTCTATCGAGACAGATTCAGTGCGTCATATTAGTATCAAGAAGATGCGGGCTTTCTTATGGAATAACAGCATCCTGAACGTTCTCTAATGCTGGCTGGGCCCAGTTGGTGGCCTAAGTGCAAGGCCCGCTAAGGGCCACTTCTTGAGACTGATCCTGATAGTGTTGTAATTTGCAAACTGTGTGGAAACGTTTTTCATAAGTCCTGTGCCCTAAGAGATTGGATCGGCAAAATAAAGATGATCGATAAAACGCGAGTTGTTTGCACACTCCATGAAGACTCCATAACCTCAACAACTGAAGCCTTAAATATGGAGAATGGGCTCTTAACGGACTTAGTGGAGGAACTTAAAAGCAAGAATTATCTCTTGAATGATAGTAATTCCTTGCTGAAGGACAAGCTTCGCCTTATGGAAGAAAATTCGATGACAAAAGAATCTGTAATCAGTGGAAGAAATTCACCCAAAAAAAAACAATAACAAATGCCAGGACCAGGAAATTGTTGACGTTGACGTTGACAGCGGATCGATTGACGATGACGTTTTTGTTTTTGATGGATCGGCTGGTTCGCCCAACCCCAACCAATGTTGCCAAATAACCAGTCCGTCCTTAAGTAATCAGAGACGGCAAATGGCCGAAATGGCCAGAAAACTCGAAAAAGGTTAAGGTTACCAATAACAAAAATACAACAACAAAATTCGACACCGAATCGGCGTCAAAATCTTCCCCAGAGTCCTCTAAAAAGTCTACCGAGCGGAAAACTGTGGTACCGGTGAAGGACAAATCTAATGTCAATAAACCAACGGAAGAGGCTAATAATAACAAAGGACCAATATCTGTTGAGCCGGAAACTATCCAGGAAGTAGGAGAGCCTTGGATCTTGGTCAAGAACAAGAACAAGAAAAAAGGTAAAAATTCTCATTCTTTTCCACCCCGTCCTACGCCAAAAATATTAATGAGTCAACATTGAAAATGGCCCAAGTTTGCAAAATAAAAAGAGTCTGGTTAGTATCAGGTTTTGAACCAAGTACTAGAGAACTTGATATCATTGAGTTTCTCAACAGTCATAGTTTGGGTGAAAATTGTATTTGTAACAAAATGTCAACTACAAATGCAAAAGTAAAAAGTTCCTTCAGACTGGGCGTACCGGAAGATAAGCATCATGAAGTAATGGCATCTGAGCTGTGGCCGGAAGGCACCTTGATCAACCATTTTCAGAATTTACAGCGGAACCAGGGTTCCACAAGGAGACAAATAAACAAGCCAACATGATCCGCTTGTTTCATATTAATATTCAATCAGTCCGGCAGAAAATGAATGAACTAGAAGCTGTCATTGAGGATTTGAATACTGACATTATTTGCCTCAGTAAACATTGGCTATGTGAATCTGAAGTGCAGGGGCTTCAGCTAGCCAAACATAAATTGGCCACCTCTATCTGCCAAAAAGATCATCGAGGAGGAGGCGCTGCAATTTTGCTTAATACAAATTATGATTTTACAGTCGTAAATGAAATCAATGCTATGTCGGTTGAAATGTCAATTGAAATATGTTGTATATATTTAAAGAAACTTAAACTTTATATAATATCACTTTACCGATCACCATCTGGTTCATTTCAGGTGTTCTTGGATGCTGTTGAGGGAGCTCTCGGCTTTGTCCGGGGAGACGGTCATGTCCTTATGGCGGGAGATTTTAATGTTTATTTTGGCAGTGAATCGGAAAATAGTGAGGCTCTCTGTAGTCTTATTAACTCTTTTGGTCTATTTCAGATGATTAGTGTACCAACTCGTCAGAGTCGTTGCCTTGGCAATGTTTTCTCTGATGTGGAGGAAAGGAACTACTGGGTCTCGGTGGTTGACTCTGCGCTATCTGATCATCTTGGTCAACTTGTGAAATTCCAACTTCCTCATAAAAAAGGTAAGCCTGCATATTCTAAGACAGTCTGTAGGCCAATTTCAATGGAAGGTAAAATGGCCCTTTATTCATCTGTCGAACAATTGGATTGCGAATTTCTTAAGTGTAACTCCTTGACTGTGGATGAAAAATTTACTCTCCTTCAAGCCTCCTTGACGGAGGCATTTCTTGCTTCTTTTCCAGAGAGAACCTATCACAAAAAGAACGATCAGAATCGCACTATTAATTGGTTTACTGATGAGATAAAATCAATGAGGGAAGTGCTTCATTTTTTGAAGGATTTATATAACCAAACTCCTTCTGATGCTCTAAAAATCCAAATAAATGATTATAAAAAAAGGTATCATTCTATTCTTAAAGAGGCCAAAATTGCTTCCAATGACAACCTCATTAGCAACTCTACAAACCCAATTAAATGTATGTGGAATATCATTAATGAGTATCGTGGAGTTATAAAAATATGATGTTTCACCTGATGATTTTAATAACTTCTTTGTCAACATAGCTCCTGATTTGCAAAGTCAATTGAATGGTTCTAATCTTGATCCAGTTGATTTGCTGAACATACGGCAGGTGGAAGAGTTCACTTTTGGCGAGGCCAGTTTCAATGACATACGAGACATTATTACCAATCTAAAGAATAAAAAAAGCAGGGATCTCTTTGGCCTGACCACTGAGCTCATAAAGAGCATCAAAAACATTATGCTTATACCCCTAACAAAACTCATCAATTCTTGCATCAGAGCAGGTGTTTTCCCGTCAGTCCTTAAGAGAGCCATGGTGGTACCAATTCATAAAAAGGGTGCTACAACTGATCCTAGTAACTTTAGACCTATTTCATTACTTCCTGTTTTGTCAAAGGTTTTCGAGAAGTTTATGGCCTTTCGTATAGTTAGTTTCTTAGAGGCTCACAATCTACTAAAACCCCAACAGTTTGGCTTTAGGAGGAGAGGTAGTACAACTTTGGCCGTTTTGAATCTTGTGTCGCAAATTCAGGGAGTGTTTGAGGGTAGGGGATACTTGTCGGCTGCATTTTGTGATTTAAGCAAAGCCTTCGATTGTGTTCCCCATGACCTGCTCTTACAAAAACTGTGTAAATACAAATTTGATGAAATCAGTGGACATCTTATATCTAGTTATCTATCCGGCCGATTCCAGGTTGTGAATGTTGATGGTGTGAGGTCGTCAGAGAGAGAGAGGTAAAGGTAGGGGTGCCACAGGGCTCAATACTGGGACCTCTATTATTTCTAATTTACATCAATGATTTGCCTAACATTGACCGCATTAACAAATATACACTCATTGCGGATGATACCACCATATCCAGCACTGGTCTAGAGGTTGATGTGGCAGATGCAGCCTCAAGTGAGGCAATTAATGCTGCAGTATTAAGTGCTTCGGCTCGGCTCTTTTTGAATGTCCAGAAAACACAGAAAAAGATATTTTCTATGAGACAGCTTCCCACTGAGTGTGAAGGTGTGTGTGTGGAGTTCCTTGGGGTGCACCTGGATGCAAGACTGCGATGGGGGTTTCATACTGACTGCATTTCAGCTAAGTTAAGCTCTAACATCTTTCTTTTGCGTAGGCTCTCTGATAATGTTTCTAGTTCAATTCTATTGCAGGCTTATTTCTCTCTTTGCCATTCTCACATTGCGTATGCCATATTAATTTGGGGACATGCACCTGGAGCCATGAATGTTTTTCGAGTACAGATAAGGGCAGTAAGGGTTGTAGGGGGTTTACAGTACAGAGAGGATTGCCATTCTGCATTTGTCTCTCTTCGGATATTAACGATACCGTCTATTTTCATTTTAGAGTGCCTGTTATTTGTGCAAACTAGGCTTAGCCAACTAGTTGGACATTCCGACTTGCATAATCATGACACTCGCAGGAGACGTGACTTGGTGTCCACTTACAGACGTCTTGAGAGGTGTAGGGATGGTCCCGGCGTTTGTCTCTGATTTTTTATAATAAGCTTCCCCAAGTTGTCAGGGAACTCCCCCTTGCAGCATTCAAGAGGACAGTAAAAAAGTTTCTTATCAGCAGAACTTTCTATAGCATTGACGAATATTTAAATTTTAATATTGATGTGTCATATTTTTAAACTTTATTGTCTAATTTTTGTACTTGGTCCAGTCCAGTTATGTTATGCTAGTTATATATTTTACTTGTTCCCAAATTTTAAATCTTTTAAATGCTTGTCAACTGTTTTAGTTGTAAGTTTTAGTAATTTTTCTTTTTACTGACGTGTGTAAATACTCTTTTGTATATTGGCACTAATAAATAAATGAAATGAAATGAAATGAAAAAATCTAAAGTTACTAAAACCGTAAAAAACAAAAAATATAAAAAAATCAAAGATTGGATTACAAATGGGTTGATAGTGTCAATCAAACATCGGGATAAATTAAAAAGACGTTTAATAGCCCATTATAGTGTCAATATATAGAGAGAGTACAAAACCTATAGAAATCAACTAAATAAATTGATAAAAACTCAAAAATTTAGCTATTATCAAAACCAAATTGAAGACAATAAAAACGATATAAAAAATTTGTACGATGTTATTAAAGATGCCACAAATGGGAGCAACGGTAAAAAAATGCTCATTTAACAATCGTAGGTAAATCCAACAACAAGTTTGACGTTAACTGGGAAATGGCCAATTTTTGTAACAAACATTATTTAAATGTTGGGGTGGATATGGAAAAGACAAATAAAAACCTTCAAGTCCATCTAGAATAACAAGTGCAAACAATGCCTCTATATATCTGAAACCTGTATCTAAAATTGAGATAACAAAACAAATTGCAAGCTTAAAAAATGAAAGTGCCCCTGGCACAGATGAAATTCTTTCGTAGTTAATCAAGCTCGTTCATAATGAAATATTAACACCTATAACGCATGTAATTATTTTATCATTTAGGACGGGAAGGGTGCCCTCTCAATTTAAGCAGTCCACGATCATTCCAGTTTACAAAGCAGGCAACAAAGAAAACATTCAAAATTATCGCCCAATAAGCCTCATCAACAACTTTGTTAAAAATTTTGAAATGTGTCTGAAGAATAGACTGATTGGCTTTTATAAGGAAAATGATTGGGAAATTCTGTCTGAGAAGCAGTTTGACTTCGTGGAGGGATCTAGCACAGCTGACGCTATGTACAGCCTCACATCGGAGGTTATTGATGCTCTAAACGTAAACAAAAAAAGCTTAGCTGTTTTCATGGACCTCTCTAAAGCATTTGACATGGTCCCCCATGACCTACTATTTGACGTCCTTGGGGGTTATGGGATTAGGGGAACAGTGTCAGAGGTCTTTCAGAGCTATTTATCAGATAGGGATCAGTTTTTAAGAATAAACAGCACACTGAGTGCTCCTGCTAAAATAAGGGTTGGGATTCCTCAGGGAACCATATTGGGACCAATTCTCTTTACAAGTTACATAAACTCGCTCTTAAAGTTACAAAGAAATGTACAGATATCATATGCTGATGATACTCTACTAGTTTTCTCGGGCGACACGTGGGACGAAGTGAGGGTTGATACTGTGCAGGGCATTGGCATGGTGAAAAACTGGCTGGATTCTTTTAAATTATCACTAAATTTGGATAAGACTAAATATATCGCTTTTACCATTACAAATCCTAACTCCTAACAGACCAAATTTCCATTCGATTGTGTTTGATAATAATCCTTTGAGTGAAATTAGTGAAGTAAAGAAAATAAAATACCTTGGAGTTGTAATGGATCAACATTTGAAATGGATTGAATATATCGACTATGTCAGCAAAAAAATAAGGAAATTAACATACAAATTGAGAGAATTTTTAAGTCAGAAGCTGGTCCTACAGGTATATAAATCTTTGGTTGAATCCTTAATTAGATACGGAGTAACAGTATGGGGAGGTGCATACAAAACTAATTTACAACCGTTGAAGACAATACAAAATTATATCTTGAAAGTAGCTTTAAAAAAGAATATATAATTTCCAACTAGAGAGGTCTATTCTCATGATATTCCAAATTTGAATTTACTCTATATTAACTCATTAATTTCTTACATACACAAGGAAAAAAGGCTACAGAAAAATATTATACACTCTCACCCTACTAGACAAAATACCAATAATCATTTAATAATTCCCATTAACTATCGCATAATAAATCTGAGGTTTGCGAACTATCTGAGCCCAAAATTTTATAATCTGCTACCCAATAATATAAGAAATATTTCAGATAAAAGGAGATTCAGTAAACAGAGTAGAGTATTTATCTTTGACCACCTGTACTCTTTTACTTTAATTCTGGGTTACATTCCTTGTTGCGCTCTCCATTGGTGTCCATATATGGGCACTGATATGTTCATTGTAACATGTGAATTACGTTTTTGTTTGAGTGGTCCTGATTTAACTTAAAGTGCTTTTAAGGTACCCATATTTTATTATATTGTTTGGAATACTTATTAAAATAGATTTCGCACCCTTAATCCAAATAATATTTCTCTGACTATACGTTTTTCGTTATGTTATGTAAGAAATCCTATAAGGTGAGCCGCTATCGGTCGTGCGGACTTCACTTTTGGGTGACGACTCTAGCACGCTCGTGTTACAAGCCGCTCGAAACTAACTATTTTGTTTAAGTTATAATTACTATTTGTACCCATTAATAAATATCGTTGTGCAAGTTAATAGTGAAATAAATAGTGTGTGGTTAATATTGTGTCTTTATCCTAACATCAGAATTGGGTTTACTCACGAACACAGTAAGTAATATTGGTTGATATTTTTATTGTAATTATATCGATAAATAGTCGAAAGGAAATTAGATAACTGCTGCATTCTACAGCGGCTCGGTGTCAACCAGTCAACTGACTCAACTCCGTGGAATTTAAAGACGGTGCTATGATGACCACATTATTTAATTGCAATCTTTGTGAATTTGTTCGACTAAATGCATAGATCAGTCAAATGATTAGTTTGGTATATTGGTAGTTGTTACTTAGAGTTTTTTTTATGTTGTTGAAGTGAAACTTCTTTAGCCGCACCTCGAGAATTATTGGAAAGTAATAACCGAATATCGAAAATTATTGTAAAAGTTTCAAGTCGCGAAACGGCAACGTTTTGGCAGTCACGAAATGTTCCAAAACCTACGATTTACATCTTTTCTTTATGCATATCAACTAGGAATTGGTAGGTAAATGCTATTTTTTTGTTCAGTTTGGGTTATTTAGAATTCCGTTACGATTTAACGGCGCCGGCGTGCGTCATTAGAACTTTCTTTAATCAAATAAAATTAAATAAAATTATTCTGATTGTGCGGATGAAGTTTCACTTCACGAACACACTAACTTTTTTTTGTATTGTATTTTGTAATGTGGTATACATTTATTCTTCTCTGTTATCCAATATATTGTTTTTTTATTTTTGCTATTGATGATAAAACCCAGTTAAATCGATTTTTCGCGAAGTCATCACTTTTGAAGGCGTTTTTTTTATAAATAATTAGCAGACTATTGTTTTACTTTGTTTATAAAGGTTGTGGTATAAATTGCCAAATGCTTTGCTCCTTGATAAATCGTGTAGGCTTTCTTTAAAAGTTTCATATTGCGGAAGCCTGGTTAATTTAAAAATAATTTAATTACTAATAGTAATGTTCATGTAGTTAAGGCGTTCTAGCTTAATTGATTTTAATGACTTGTGATAAAAAAAAGAAGAGCTCCGTTTACATCACTTGTTTTTCCTTGTTATAGTTAATATTTTAAAATGGAGGATTTGCTATCACAACTCGTGAAGGCGATAAAATCGGCTAAAACTAGCCCTGAGCAAGTGGATTTACCAATTTTTAAACCAAATTCTACTGATGCAAAGAAATGGTTGGCAGAGATAGCCGACATCAAAGCTGAATTTGAGTGATCAGATCAGCAGACTTTGGTTAGGCTAGGGCGTTTTCTAACTGGAGTGTCGAAAACCTGGTTCGATTTGTTGTCCCCTGACACAAGATCCTGGGAAACCTTTCAACGTGAGTTTTTAGAGGCTTTTCCACCAAAAAAAATTCTGGGTCGACTACTGTCAGAAGGAGCTGAATTTTCCAGTGATCAATGTAACACTTACGAAATATACATTTTTCAAAAAGCCGGGATGTTAAGAAACCTAAGGGCCAATTGGAAAGAAAGTGACATTGTGGAACTAATTATACATGGAATTAAAGAGAAAGAGGTGCAAACTACAGCTACTAATTTAAATTTTGAGAAAATTTCTGATTTACTGGCTTTTCTTGGATCAATAACCAAACGCCAGTCGCAGACTGACAAGCGTTTAGCCCAATCTCATTTGCGTTGCGGAAAAAGTGGCCATATTCAAAGGTCCTGCTTCGAAAAAGTAAAAGGTTCAACCTCTACCGAGAAGAAACCTTCTACGGAAACACAAGGAAATAACATTAATTGTTCTTTTTGTGCGAAAACGGGACACACCATCGATGAATGTTTTATACGACAAAACATTGAAAAACGCAAAATAAGTTAATTTCTGTAGCGCGGGCAAGAATTTGATGCGTGAAAAGTTTGAGTTAAATGGTTATGGTTTGTACGGGATTATAGATACTGGAGCAGATGTATCATTAGTCGCCGAACGTCACTTGCCGAAATTTGAAAACAACATTTCAAACTGCGATCTGATTATTTCCGGAATTCTGGATGGAACCCTTACAATTAAAAAATAAATCAAAGCGGCTTTGAAAATTGGTGATGTTACTACCGAAATGATGTTCCATGTGGTTCCAGATCATATTCTCGAATATGAAGCCATCATTGGACTCAACCTTTATGACGATCTAGAGATTTCTACAATTACAGATCGTAACGGCACGCGTGTCGTCCGCAGCAAAACCGCAAGGATATTTCGAGTTATGCCAGAAAGTGTTCAAGAACTAATAAACGTTCCAGAAATGTACCGTCTCAAACTGACCTCTGTATTAGCAGAATTTCCAAAGCTGACCCCTACGGATGGGTTTCTTCCTGAAGTAAATAATGCAACTTTGAAAATAAGGCTTAAAGATGAATTTGTTGTCAATCGTAACCCGTATCGTTTAGCTGTTAGCGGTCCGTGAAATCGTCCAAGAGCTACTGATGAAAAATATTGATCGAGAAAGTGAGTCCCCATTTGCCAGCCCGATTATTTTGGTTAGGAAAAAAGGAGGACAGTATAGAATGTGTGTGGACTACAGAGAACTCAATGCGCACACTATAAAAGACAAATTTCCTCTTCCGCTGACTGACGATCAACTTGACCGTTTAGGAAAAGGCCGTATCTTCACTTCACTTGACATGTCTGCAGGCTTTCACCAAATTCCAATTGATGAAGATTCAATCGAAAAAACAGCCTTCATTGCACCTGACAGACATTTCGAGTATTTGCGAATGCCGTTCGGTTTGACCAACTCTCCTGCTGTATTTCAGCGATCCATTAACAAAGCCCTTGGACAGCGTAAGGATAACGTAGCGCTAGTCTATCTGGACGACATTCTTATACCATCACAAACAATCGAAGATGCTTTAGAATCACTAAGGCTGGTTTTTAGAGCTTTACAGCAAGCTGGATTTTCTTTAAATTTAAAAAAATGTCACTTTTTGCAAGATAAACTTGAATATCTGGGAAGGGAAGTATCTGCAGAGGGAATACGACCAGGCTCCCGCAAAGTAGAGGCACTTTTAAACGCACCAACTCCAACGTCGGTTAAACAAGTCAGACAGTTTATGGGCTCCGCTGGATATTTCAGGAAATTCATACCAGAATTCGCAATAAGAACTGCATGCATCACCAAGCTGACTCGTGCTAATGAGCCCTTTTCGTGGACTAGTGAACAAGAGGTTGCAAGAAAGTATGTTATAGACCATTTGACTTGTAGGCCATTATTGGCAATTTTTGATCCTGCCCTGCCAACTGAACTTCACACTGATGCCAGTACAATTGGATATTGGGGTATATTAATACAAAAGCAAGAAAGAAATACTCGGGTCATTGGATATTTTAGCAAGCGTACCTCAAAATATGATGAACATTATCATTCTTACGAGTTGGAGACTCTTGCTGATGTCAACTCTCTTCGATATTTTCGTGTCTACCTTTTGGGAATTCACTTCACATTGGTCACAGATTGCAACGCAATAAAATCTACCGCAACTGAGAAATATATTTTACCCCGAGTAGCCAGATGGTGGATCTATATACAAGATTTTAATTTTTCCATAATATATCGCAAAGGCAGCTCGTTACCTCATGTTGACTACTTAAGTCGCAATCCATCAGTACGTCGTATAAATGTCAAGGAAAATAACTGGCTTTATGTAGAGCAGAGAGGCGACTCAGAAATTCTCCAGTTAATCAACGATGCAAAGCAGGGACGCATTGATAGAACCCGTTATGTTGTCACAAATGGTATATTGCGCTACGTTCTTAATTCTCCTGAAGGTAAAAGTACAAAGCCATTCGTTCCAAGGCAAAGTCGTCTTGGGTTATTGCGTATTTTCCATGATGAACAATGCCACGTGGGTACTGAAAAAACTATCGATCTTATCCAGAAACATTTTTGGTTTCCACGTCTCAGATCATTTGTCAAGAAATATATTAAACATTGTTTAATTTGTGCTATCAAAAAGACCCGAACAGGTCCATTGCAAGGCTATATTATATCGAATGTTGAAAAACCGCAAGAACCCATGCAAATTTTACATGCTGATTGTTTAGGTCCACTAGTGAAATCTACTGAAGGATATAAGCGTATACTAGTTCTAGTAGATGCTTTTACAAAATACTGTTTTCTACAACCGCTGAAAACGGTAAAAGCTGAAGAGACTCAAAGTGCAATTCAGTAGTTCATTGCTTTGTTTGGAACACCCACCCAAATTGTAATGGACGCTGGAACCAATTTTAAAAATTTAAGCCTACCTGAATTTCTGGAAACCCTTGGTATCACCTGTCATTATACAACACCCGACATCCACCGCTCCAATGGACAGGTGGAACGTTACATGAGGACTTTAATGAACTTGATAAGAATCGAGACTAAAGTAAATACAGAATGGCCAAAGACACTTTGGAAGATTCAACTCGTGTTGAATACCACAATTCAAAAATCTACTCATTAAGAGCACTTATAGGTCTGTTAAATAATTTAAATAAAGACATGCACCCAATTAGAAATATGGAATTGGATAGAAAACGAATCAGTGACCACTTAGAAAAAAATAAAAACTCTAGTAGTAGTAATAGTAGATAGAAATAGAAGGCGCCGAAACACCATTAGTTTCGCCAAGGGGGATTTTGTACTTATGCATAGGGATGAAACAATGCATAAGGGAAAGCTCGATTATGAATTTCAAGGGCCATTTGAAGTCATGGGCGTCACTTCCGAAGGCCGTTATGAATTGAGACGAGTAGGAAAAACTACATTAACGAAAGCTGCCAAGGAACAACTTCGAGGATGGCCAAAAGACTGGTCACTTACAATGGACATGCCCGAATTGCTTGATATATTGGAGAATGACTCAAGGTCAGTATAAAGTGTCATGTTGAGCCATGTTAGGAATATTATTAAAATAATAATAATAATGTATGATTTGGTATATGGTTGTAAAACGTTCAAATGCTTGTACGCTTTACGTTTATTTGTTTTGTGTGTTGAAATGCTCGTACGCTTTACACAGTGTCAAACGATATTTGTATGTGTGTTAAAATGCTCCTACGCTTTACACAGTGTCAAACGGTATTTGTATGTGTGTTAAAATGCTCGTACGCTTTACACAGTGTAAAACGTTCAAATGCTTGTACGCTTTACGTTTATTTGTTTGTGTGTTGAAAT
>MU182279.1:349904-367422 GCA_016904865.1 Pissodes strobi | reverse complement strand
CGTTTATTTGTTTGTGTGTTGAAATGCTCGTACGCTTTACACAGTGTCAAACGTTATTTGTATGTGTGTTAAAATGCTCGTACGCTTTACACAGTGTAAAACGTTCAAAAGCTCGCACGCTTTACGTTTATTTTCTGTTTAAAGCCTCTATGCCTATTGCTGTATGCAGGAATATTTGTGACCTGTAATTTGCATTTAAAATAAATCACTTTCATCATTTCAGTGACAACGAGACCATGCAACCTGTTGATGAGGGTGTAGCAGAATAACAAGGACTCCGAGTGCGAAGTCCTCGCAGGATTGGCCGTGTTAAGAATACTTATTAAAATAGATTTCGCACCCTTAATCCAAATAATATTTCTCTGACTAATACATTTTTCGTTATGTTATGTAAGAAATCCTATAAGGTGAGCCGCTATCGGTCGTGCGGACTTCACTTTTGGGTGACGACTCTATAGCACGCTCGTGTTACAAGCCGCTCGAAACTAATTATTTTGTTTAAGTTATAATTACTATTTGTACCCATTAATAAATATCGTTGTGCAAGTTAATAGTGAAATAAATAGTGTGTGGTTAATATTGTGTCTTTATCCTAACAATATAGTGTGCTACATCTATGTAATTGCGATATTGCTATATCAAGGTACATACAAATGCTACAACATTTAGGTGCCCACACACTCCTGTGATATGTAAATCAATTTAATTGTATTTAATATTTATAAAAAGTAACACTTGTAAAGATTGAACTTAATAAATTTTGAATTTTTTTGAATTTTGAATTATATTATACGTTGAAGGGTAGATTTACTGGGGTTGAAATAAATTCTGTATATATACAGGATGTCTCTTTGTTTTAAACGACCTATTTACTACTGCGACTTGTCAGATCTATTGTGATGCTCCTTGTCTGCTACGTTGTCTACTTGCGTAGTCTTTTAAATAATTCGACTCCATTGTTACTATTCGGTATCCGCCTTCGCCGAAGCTTTGTGGATGCTTATGACTCAAGGTAATATAAAAGGGAACTCGCATATCATATTATTCAGAATGTCAGGAGTGTAATGATCCGGGGGCTCGTGAATAATTTTAATTAATTTATTTAATAAATTAATTCATAGTTTTCAGCAATCAAGCGAAAAATAAATTAAGTTCCGTTCTAGTTCACCGATGAATAAAAATTACTAAACTAAGTCTTGAACTAAATGGCAGACCATAACATGAACAAATAGAAATAACACCCTTGTTGATTCAAACTTAAAATGGAAACGCAAGTTAAGAAATGCTCGACCCCGGCTAAAGTTAATTTAAATCGCAACTTATGCAAAAGCCAGAAAACGTGCCTAAATAAGATCTAGCATACCCCATCCTAATATAAAATAATTAGTATTGAAAAATAATTGCAATAGCTGGCAGGTTAAGTCTCTCTGTCTGCAGTATAACCGTAATCGAATGAACCACCTGAAAAACTCTTGAAGAAATAATTGCGTATTTAGAGTGAGTATAGGGTCCTTGCTCCAAACCTTGGAAGGTGAACGGTCTGAAAAGTCGGCCAATAAGAAGCCAAGGTTTGGAATGCGAACACCTGTCCATTTGACCAAACAATTTTAATTACCCTATTTAGGAAGTGCGGTAGCAATAAAAACTAAACTCGAAATGTAAAAATCATGTTAACAGCAAAAATCAAATTTTAATGAACCTAAATATCAAAGAGCTGCATAATAAAATCGAGACTGGAATTTATAAAACATGTAAACAAATGTTAATTGCCCATTAAAATCGGCGGCAACTTAAATGTTCTTAGTGAATACAATTAAATAAGCCGGACATCTGCAAATTCCAGAGTTTCAAGGCGAAAGACAATCCTTGAAAGAAGGTAGGTATAAAAAGAAAAATAGCTCGGATGGAAGGGCAGTACGGCAAGATTCTTAAAACGCGAATAATAGTAACACAATAATCTTCAAGCGCGATAATTAGTTTTCACGCGGGTAGTCTTGAAAATAATCTGCATATAATATTCGGCTGTCTAGTTAGTTAAATACTTAGGTCATTGCTATGTTGATAAGGGGGTAGGAAAAAGTAGTTAGTACATGTAAACGCCGCAAGTGTAGTCCGTCGCTATGCCAAAGCAGACAGCGAGAGCAATAAACCGTAACATAGTAGAAGGAAAATCAGAATAAACAATACGTGTTTTCAGTAGTGTGCGGATTTATAGAGAGTTCTCCAAGGGTTGAAGCGCAGACTACGGTGTATACGATAAGGACTAGAAAGTAAGTTGTAGGTTTAAGTATTTTTATTGTAACTAATGTAAGAAGATATATCGAAAAGTAGAGATGTGCTCTAGTCAGCAGATTTCAACCGGATTTGTATTAAAATTCTTAATATTAATTTAGACAACCGGTCATGTTGTTTTTACACAATATCTCTGTATTTACATTATTGCCCTTTCCATGCCCGAAGCGATGCATCTTCTCCCACCAGAAGGGGCGGTGACAACTTCGAGTTGATCTAGTCACGACTCACGTTCTAGATTCTAGAATTCAGTAGTTTGAAGTTGCATCTCGACTCTGCACCATGTAAGTCGCTCTAAAGGCGCTGTTCCCGCCGACATGGCGTCAAGCCGCCATGTCGGGCCAGTTTTCACGTTTTGAGACCCTCTGATCTGTATAGTTCGTTACTCAAGTGACATAGTGGTATGCTGCCATAGTCATCGTCATCTTAAGCCTACAAAAAGGTATTTATCGGCATCCTGACTGCCATTATTGAGACCCACTGATCTCTCTAGTTCTAAGCCTACAAAAAGGTATTTATCGGCATCCTGACTGTCATTATTGAGACCCACTGATCTCTCTAATTCCAGAGGCTGTACTACCGCTGTACAGTCTTCCCCAATGGTCTTGTCCATGGGTTTTCAACATTCTCTATCAAGAGTATACCACTGCGTTGCTATACTCTTGCCTTATTCTAATATAAGAATTACTCTGCACTAGTCTGCATACATACTCCGGCCTTATTCTCATATAAGGATTAAACGGCACTAGTCTGCCAATATACTCAAGTTCTCACAAAGGCTATATCCCCTACGCGGATTTCTGCTTACTTATGCTACCAGCATAGCATATTTAGTAATCATTTATGCGTGTACCAAGAAGCTGCATTCACAAAGCATTCATGTCATGACATATGCAATAATTGCATACCATCTCAACCTACTACATTCTAGTCATTTTTGTTTGCAAGAATTTGAAGCTCATTGTATATAGAAGCTAGCAAGAGACCTAGCCAGTGTTTTTTAAAGTGACTTTCCCCCAGTGTTGGAAGATAAACTGCTGAATATTGAACGTTTCTCGTCAATGGTGAACATAGTGTACATATTAGCTGTTAGGTGGACTTTAAGGTAAAATTAATCCTGTTATTATTGCTTGTATATTATTGTTTTCGTATCAGAGTCAGTTCAGCTAACCGAGCTGATACGTAGCTGTTCTGCAGGAACTCTAAACAGACATTTAACTGTACATAGCTTCAAGGTTATGTTTATAACCATATATTAGTTTAGTATTACAACTGTTTATGCATTGCTTTAGTTTTTAAGAGTTTTATTTATGTCATATTCTTCAAGGTCGAAACTTGCCTCGACTGATATTGTTCATATCGTAGCACTGACTACGTACATTCATTCAATGTTTATATTTTGTGTATTTATGAGCTTCTAGTTATTTTCAAGTAAAGTAACTTATTAAAATATTCATATAATGCTAAAGCTTTTTGTTTTATTTACAAAATGACTTTAGAACTAGCTCTATGGTAAATTTTAGTGCCTAAGAGCACATTTCTTTTTGTTTAGAAAATCGACCAAGATCTAAAACAGTCCCTCCGCTACAAAAGAAAATGACATTGCGCACAGCAATAGAATATGTTAGCCTCGAACTAGAGGGACCTGTATCAGTGGGGGATATGCAGCGCACGGTCCTCGCTATACACAGCAGGATTTCCTAGCCTTTTTGCAGCCAGGCTGCAAATCGATCTTAATCGGTAATTTTAATGCAAATCACGTCAATCTTGGCGATAATTACACACATTTTCATGGGCGCATTCTAGAATCAATACTAGAAGACAACCTGGAAATCCAGCTTCTACGCCCGAACACCCCCACTCATTATCCCTCTGATGCTCGCAGACGGCCCTCCTTCATGGATGTGGCGATCACCCGAGGGATAAACAACAATAATGCACTCAGAGTGATAAACGATATTAACTCGGATCATTTGCCAGTCAGGTAGAGCCTGTCAGCATTGAGGCCTGACAGGCGGCCGGCAGCCTATGCGACATACGTCTCATACAAAAACCTTGACTGGCAAATGTTCCGACGGAGCATGAATGATATCACTCTTATCCCAAGACAAATCGACACTATCCAGGAACTAGAGGAAGAAGTGAGCACATTAACCACCAATATCCAGCGCGTGACACCCTATGTCCGGTAGTCAGGAAGAAACCATACGTGGAAACTCTTCCTGATGACATCCTAAACCTCATTAATTTCCGGAATCGACTTCGAAGCAGGTGGCAAAGGAATCGTAATGACATAGAAAAGCGACGAATAGACGCGATCACCGGGCAGATTAAAACTAAAATCCGAGAGCATAAAAGCTCAAAATGGATGCGCTTCGTGAATTAAAGCAACTAGGCAATAATAAAAATTTCCTGTACTTATTTGGGTCAACCACAGATTTAATGAAAGATTTGCTCCCTTAAAAATTCGAAATCTCAAAAAGTAAGTTGAAAGAAAAGTGGTTTGACCTACGTTATAATTAATTTAAATTTTTATAAATAAATTGGAGTAGGTACAGAAAAGTGGTATGCCAGTACTGACTACTACTAGCGGGAGGAAGAGGGTGGTTACCCATTGTGTTTAGGTAAGGTATTGTCATCGAAATAGGGCGTCAACACACTGTTACTGCGAACCTGGTGTTAGAAAATGAACCGGAGTTGAAGAAAAGGTCGAAAACATAGTATGTAGGTACATAAAAGGGTGAAATCGGGGTTCATTATAAGAATGCGAATTAAAATTTAAAAAATTGATATTCCTGTATGACAATTATTGTAACTTTAGTGACCTGCTCTATGCATATTCGTCTTCAATAATAACTGGGGTATTCGATGAAAGAAAAATCTATTAATTTACTGGATGCTTGAAATTTAATATATTACGCAAAACTGCAGCAAATGGAGGGTAAGACGATTACAACGTTTTAGCGCTCAGCGATCTTCATAAAGCCAATACTATTTAATATTCCTCGGTCACGTGCATTATAATTTGGTTACAAGTATTTTAAACCGCTACAAGCTGCATGGATCATTAATATGTTGGCCGCTTGCTCAGTCTCCAATAGGATCTTGATTTCATGCACCCACTGTTTTGCGACAGACCTAGAAATACAGGGAGTATAATAAAATCAAAAATCTGATACACATTTGACTACTTTATCTTTTGGAATCCCTGATATAATACTTTTAACTTCATTGTCATAGTAGGAACAGTAGTAATATAAAATTAGACATGCACAAAACAAAAATTATCTCTATCTTGACTTGGTATATTTCCTAAGTATCGACCAGAAATTCCTAGCAATATATTACCATCAACTTATAGTACATATGGCGGGAATCTTACCTAGGAGCGCCCTTCAATAGATTCATATACTTCAACGCCTGCACCAAATCGCCTCGGCTCAGCCAGAACTTCGCCCTATGTAAGATGTCGTATGTGTTCCATTTGCTGAAATCTACCTTTTCGTCGTTCAGTTCGGATTGTGTGATGCGACTGGCGGATTTGAATAGGAGCAGTGATTGTATATAAGAGAGGATGTGCACTAATAACGGAGCCCCCTCGGCCGGCACCAAATCTAATCTTCTAGCTATTTTCTCTACTTGCTCGAACCTTTCCTTCAGAGCATCCTCTGGGAATATTCCTACAAATTAATCTCATTTTTACCAAAATATATAAAATAGAAAGTTAGAATGTGGAGCCGCATAACCTTAATTACGGAGGGTCTCTTATTGTAATCATGTATAAATCAAATAGTCGGACGTCCCATAAGGATCTCCAATTTTCTTGGTGATAGTATATTATATTACCCTGTTAATACAATGTTCTCTACCTCTTTCCCTGGCTTCCCTCGGAATCGTGCTGATTACAACCCTAGCCAGTTGATCGTTGGGAGAAACAGCGCTTATCATCGCGTTTATTTCCTTGCTCAGAGGTCTGATTTGATTCTGCCAGGGAATCCCTGGAGGCCCCATCTTCACGGCTTGCAGCAGAGATTGGCACGCGCTCCACAAAACGGGCGCCTGTTTAAACGACAGCTCGTGACTGTCTTCGGAAACGCGGAATCCATAGAATTTTCCTTCGCGGTGCAAAAACTCAAACATTACATTGAAACGGAATAATAACGGACACTAGACGTGAACAAAAAATGTTTTGCGAAATGTACGTCATTTTGGCATCGCTACTGACAGTTACAACAGGCATTGATAATGAGAAGAAAGCCGCTGCGTTCCGATTCCACTTCTTGTCCCATTTCGGGCTATGTTCCTTTAACAGAGGTTGCCTAATTGGATTACCTTATGAGCCAACGCGCAACGTATCCATCTCTTCGTAACATGACTAACTTCATCATGGAAACAATTGTCTCTAAACAGTTCAATGAATAAAGAATTCTTTATTCTTTGAAACAGTTATATTTTTGACAAAGTTATCGTCTGTGGAAACAATGAAAATTATGGCCTCGATCGACTTAACAATCGCCCATAAAATTGAGTCTTACATCCGGAACTTTACATTGGAACAATAATTATCATGAACGGCATTGTAAGAACAATTCACTCTGGGGTCGATGGATCTATTTCTTGGTAACTTTACCAAGAATATAACTGTCATAGGAACAATAATTGTTTCAACAATGATCTCCATGATAATTATGTCGTTGGTAAAGCTACCCTTACATTTATTTATATTCTTGGTAAAATTATCAAGGGATGGATGCGTCAGGCCTTTTATAAATAAAGACGTATTTTCAATTGATGAAAATCATTAAAATAAATTAAATAAGAACCCTGAAGTGAACCACAATTTTTATTTTTTTTACTTTATGACATTTTATCACTTGATATATTACTTGAGGCCCTCCTGGAAGATTGTCACCAGCTTTATTCGCTAACCGCTCATTCAGCTATACATACGTCTGACTCACTCAGCCGTTTGTAGTTTTGCTCTTTTTAAAGGCGTGGGTTAAAGTTTATGGCAGTTAGAGATGGCGCCACTAAATTTTTACTGCAAGAAATTTATTAGAAATTCTACCTGTCTCAAAATCGGATAATAAAATTTGGAAAAAATACCCTGTGAGAGATCGTAAAAAATTAGAATGAGATTGAATTATAGCCTAAATACAGTTTCCAAACTAAACACCAGGAATAAAAACAAGTTTATTAAAATTTAAAATTTAGAAGATATTCTGGTTACTGATGGTTAATATTATGCTAAAAAAAATTATGGAATGTCACTGAAGATGACCTATTTAGTCGCTGGTGATAATTAATGTTCAAATTACAATTATATTAATTGCCATGATAATTAAGTTTCACCTTGACACTCTAACACTAGAAATTATAATAAAGAGGTATCAATTATACGATTTAGGCCTGCGATTAAACTTTAAATCAAAATGTGCACTAGTTATGGTACTTTAGCAAATCTCTGATCAATAACTTGACATTACTACTTACTACATACAAATCTCAATAAATTACCTCGATGCCAATTAAAGAGAAGTGTTATCTTTAAAAGAATATTTTAATATTACCCAGTTACTATTGCTTAAATATGTAACAATTTATATGTAAAAATTAGGGAACAAATATCCACTAAACTACGCTTAGCTTATTCCCTTGGCAGCTACAATATAGAATACTTCTAAAATATCTTCAAAATGCTTAACTAAAAGGGCTTTACTTAATAAAATATAAATATAGCCGCACCAAGTAAGGAGAGTTGAGCTCAGGTCTACCGATATCGGGGCGAGAAGTTCAATAATAAGGTTTAAATAGTTTTAATTACATTTCTGTCATGGGTTTGACAAGCAGATACAATAAACTTAGCATAAATAACCTAAACGCCCTAATTTTATAGCATATTTTTAGGTTTATCGAGAATGAAAGCGATAAAAGGTTTGCAGGGCTTTAGAGGACTGCCTTTTACAAAAATTAACACTAGATAGGATTAGAGCACTGAACCTTAGTATCACTTGAAGTGATATTTCAGAATATATTTCTCGGTAAGTGCTTTTAGAGTCCTCACTAGGCAAATTTAAAGTATTAGCACGATAGAGCAAGAACTAAATTATAGATACAGGTAGGGCTAACACTTAATAATTTAAATAGATCCTACCAGGACTCGCCGTTACCTTCAGCCTTCCGTATGTGAAAAGCTACTAGACTGGACTCCAGTATAGATGGACGAGCTAGGTGAACTGTCAGCTGGGAAGATCATTTTTTTCACAAAACTCTCGGCCTGGTCCCCTTCGGATAAGATGGCGGGCTCTTGCTCAAGGAAGGAATTCCCCAGAACAAATGAGCATCACTCCCTCGGAAAGACTCTGGTGAAATGACAAACGATTTTTTTAGCCATGCTACTAAAAACCGCATGGGTCGAACCTACCTTTTAATATAAAAGGGTATCACCGCGCCTTTCACACGGTGTTACACAACCGCGTAGTCGCTACTCTAACAAATGATACATGTTACTACGCCTTTTAAATCTAAAAAAAGAACTATTTGGTGACCATCCACCAGCAGTTAAGACTTAATCGCCACAAGGCACCTTCTCGAAGGTAAGTTCTGAACGAGAAGGGACTCAACTTTAACTGCCTTCGTTATATATCCTATTTTTGTGCGCATCTGTGAAAGAGCTCCCTGTCAAGCGGTTTAGAGTGCTGAAACCCACTCGACATAGTAAGGTTGCAATCGATATCACAATTTATCGGAGAGAAAATCGAAGTATAATATTAAGATACATGTACAACGTTACAAGATAGGATTAAATAAGTTTCAAATGCACTCTTCGAAAGTGACCCAATTAAAAATTTACCAATGAAACCAGTATACACACTGCCAACCTAAAGTTTCCTCTTAAAGGCATCCAACAGGCAATCGTAACAAGTTAAACAAATTGGTCACATTCGAGCGGCCAACTGTTCCGAAAATTATTCCCCTGCACTCCCATGATAATTGACACGATAGAAGTGAGTTAAAGAACTTGCTTGCTGCCAACATGCCTTCTAAACCTGCTCCTAAGGTGCCAAATAGAAAGGAGGGTACTAAAGCCAAGAAGGCTCAGGCTCATATCAGTGAAAGCTGTACTGTTATAAATCAGAAAGGCTTTACCGCTGATGATCGTATCTACCAAACTACCTACGCTAAAGCTTTCACAAGCTAGCAGAACCAACCAAGGAATCCGCAACTGATCCTGGATCTTCCTCTCTGGGTTATCTAAAGACAACACAGTAAAGGATGTTTTGGCATACATTAGCTCCCATGGCTTTGCAAGCTGCGAGTGTGAGAAGTTGACCACATCAAATAACCAAGTCAAGTCTTTCAAAGTTGGAGTGAACTCTGACCTTGAGTCCCGTGTCCTGGACTCTCAGGTCTGGCCTGCAGGTGTGATTGCAAGAAGCATTTTAAACAGACGAGACGGCGCCAATTATTCAACGAAAAGAAGCAACATATGCTAACAAGCTTAATGTTATTTTACAACTTAATATTCAATCTTTGCGTTCTAAAATACTGGAGTTAAAGGCATTTCTCGAATCTAATCATAATATTAACATTCTCTGCCTTAATGAACACTGGCTGTCTGATGTGGAGATAAGTGTAATTCATATACAGAGCTTTAATCTTATTTCCAAATTTTGCCGGACAGGCAGGGCTCATGGAGGGGTGTGCATATATGCACGAGACACAGCACAATGCGTGCTAGTCAATATTTTGCCCCAGAGAATTGTTTGTGAGCTTTATTTTGAGGTTGCTGGAATCAGATGTGGTGAGTCTTTGATATATACCATTTATAGATATCCATTGAGTGACTCTGACGGTTTTCTGAGTGGCCTGGATGGTTGTCTGAGTAGCTTGGCCATTAACAAACAATACATCATTACTGGTGACTTAATGTTAAGTTTAACTTAGACCATGGTCAATCTCGGAGTGTTGTCGACCTATTCTCCGGTTTTGGACTATATCCAGCAATTAAGGGCGGTACAAGGGGTACGAATTGCCTGCAGAATATATTTACAAATGTTCCGAGCCCCAATTATAAAGCCATCATCAGTGACGTGTCTCTGTCAGATCACCTGGGAATTACCTTTCAATTCAATGAGGGCTCATGCGGGGTGCATATTCATATTTAACGTACAGGATCGCAAATTTTATAGCGCGATTGTAATTTAAATGTGCATAATTTTCGACGCGGCGAAACGAATCCATGTCTCTACGTTCTAGCAAAATTTCTGCAACGCCTCGGTGGTGTAGTAGGTAGCGTGTTTGCCTGGCATTCCTGTGTTGCGGGTTCGATTCCCGTCGGTCGCGACAGATGTTTTGTTTATTGTTTTTTATTAATTTACATTTTTTTCTCAATTTTGGGTTAGTTTTGGTTAGCACTTGGTTAGTTCTTGCTGATTGAGCTCCCGCAGCTAGCGAAGCGAGCTCAGGGCTATGCAAAGCCATAATAATACCTATTAACATTTATATTATAGTCGCCTATACGCCTGTCATAACAAGACGATCCTGTTCGTTAGATATGAATATGCTTCCGGGGTGGGTGATGCAGTACGTATCTGCTATCGTCCTATTACGGAGTGGGGGTTGTTGAATTTTTATAATTTGGTTTATAGGCAGTATTGTTGATCTTGAACTTTATTTTTGTTTTTTGCTGATTCCCTGATTGATGCTTACATGAGATGTTTTGAACTGAAATCCAAATCAGCGAACACCGCCAGATGCTCAGCATTCCTTAAGAGAAATGAGAGATCGACTTTGCCTTTTAAGGCAGGTCAATCGGCAATGCCTCAACCTAATATCAGCTGAAAATGTGCGGAAATACCGCAATAAATATCGCATGGAAATTCAAGCCAAACGGTGGAGGCAACTGATAATTTTATTAATCAGACTAGTAATCCGTCCCAAGCTATGTGGAGTCATAAAATAATCTAACAATAACTTTAAAGTAACAGACCCAAGCCAGATCACCCCTATCCATTTCAAAGAATCATTTGTTAATTTCCCACTCAAATCAAAAAACACAAAATCTTCCTCCACCTTCTAGCAACCTTATAAACTATTTAACTGGTCCTTGTGGACCTGGCTTTAACCTACATCCAGGTGCGTCAGGTTATAGATGGTATGAACAATAGCCCAAGTAAAGACCCTTATGATTTTAATATGAAAATCATAAAAACCATAAAAACTTGATTATTGTTCCACTCACAAAACTGATTAACTTGGCTATTTCTGAGGGCATATTTCCGGGGTCTCTTAAGATTGCTAAGGCCATACCCATTCATAAAAAGGGTTCTAGAATGGATGGTGAAAATTACCGGCCTATTTCCCTTGTTCCAATCTTTGGTAAGATTTTTGAGACACTGCTTAAGATTCAGATTGAGGAATATTTTGAACAAAATGTACTGTTTTACAGGAGGCAGCATGGGTTTGAGAGTGACCTACACTCACATCCCACATTTCATGATTTGTCAAGGACTTTTGATTGTGTCGAGCATAATATACTTCTTCAGAAGCTTGAATACTATAAATTTGATCTTAATAGTATTAAGCTGTTCCAGTCCCATCTGACAGATAGAAGTCAGTATGTCTATTTTGAGGGTGGTAGCTCTCGGAGCTTGATGCTGAAGTATGGAGTACCGCAAGGTTCGGTTCTTGGGCCTCTTCTCTTTTTAGTGTATACTAATGATCTGCCCAGCTGTGATCCTGACTCTACGTTCTGTCCGTATGCTGATGACACTACATCTCTGATTGCTGATTCAAGTGTATCTAAACTTGCGCTCACAGTCGACGAGTCATGTGCTAATCTGAGGGAATGGGCGATATCAAATCGACTATGCTTAAATGAGGCTAAATCTCAGCATATAATATTCTCCCTTAGAGACCTTAACTGCTGTCAACTAAACCTGGATGTGACAGTAAATTTTCTTGTCATCACTCTCGATGGAGGATTGACTTGGCAATCAATCACACTGAGGATTTGTCCTCCAAATTGTCAAGATGCCTATTCCTTATTCGTAGTTTGTCTGGCTCAGTGTCGACCTGCACACTCAGGGCTGCTTGCTTTGGGTACATTCTCGCTACGCATGTCCAGTTCGCCTTGATATCGGCCAATTGAGCTCAATTTTCCTTATTTGGTGCGGCTATATTTATTTCTATATATTTTATTCAGTAAATCCCTTTTAGTTTAGCATTGTGGAGACATTTTAGAAGGCTTCTGTATTCCAGCTGCCAAGGGAATAAGCTAAGCGTAGTTTAGTGGATATTTATTTCAAAATTTTAACATATATATTGTTACATATTTAAGCAATAGTAACTGGTTAATATTAAAATGTTCATTTAAAAATAACTCCTCTCTTTAATTGGCATCGAAGTAATTTAATGAGATTTTTATATAGTAATTAGTAATGTTAATTTATTGATAAGAAACTAGTGCTACTTTTTAATTTGAAGTTTAATCGCAGTGAGTACCAGGCCTAAATCGTTTAATTGATACTTGATTGCTGTAATTTCTAGTGTTAAAGTGTCAAGATGAAACTTACTTAACATAGCAATTAATACATTTTAATTAGATTAACTACCATTTTGGCATATATAGGTCAGCTTAAGTGATATTCCATAATTTCTTTTAGCATAATATTAACCATCAGTAATTAGTAAATCTGAAGAAGAAATTAGTTTTATTAGTGTCTGGCAAACACTTAACCGTGATCCGTCGGTCGTCACCGCTCCGCATAACGTTAGCGCCAAAAAACAACTAGCCCTGTCCTAGCAATGTTTAACGCAAAATAATTAGTTTAAAAGTGTCTTACACTCGAACGACAGCGAAAGTTTTCATTCTCGTTTTCGCGCCAAAAGGTCACACCCTTTTTGGCAATTTCTCCGTTTGTATGCACAGATATTGGAAAATATCGAGTGTACCTCTGTTATATTTGTTCAAGTTTGGACAAAGACCTCTTTTGGGCTTTTATACGCAATTCCTTTAAGCCAGAAACGACGAAGCGTCTCGGATTACCTGTAGTTGAAGAGAAGCAGTAAAATGGCGGTACCAAATTTGTAGCTCAAATAGTGCCTGTACTATCCAAATTAAGGATTTGAAGTCAGATCCCTGCCTGGTTGGAAGGAAGTATAGAAAATAGTAGATCAAGGTATTTCGTGAGAAAGGAACAGTTAGTAGTTAAACATAGAAAAGTAATTAAATTCAGGAAAGACCCTGTTTTATTCTTAAATATAGTCATTAAGAAATTTCCTAACGGATCTAGAAAAGTAACCTCTTTGCATATTTAGTTTTATGTATGAATGATTGAATGCATGAAAGTAGCATAGAAATTGTATATAAATTGTACCTATATATTCACCATATTAAATTAAAAATGCAATTTACACCTGTGTAAAGGATCATTGAAATCGGACATAATTATTATATTTATGTTAATAGGTAGGAAATAACGCAATAGGTCATTATACTTCATAGTTTACGTACATTAACCCTATAAATAGTAATAGTAAGCATTTAGGCAATATTTTAACTGATTATTATTGTATCGTGTATTTTTGCTGGATATTCAATTATGAAAGCATACCTAACAACATGTAATGATATTTTTGGAGAGTTAGTAAAAATAAAGTGGTTCTTGGGAATTAACATGGTTCTCTTATTCTACACCTGCATTATTAAAGTACTTAGTTAATATAGGGTCCACCTAGTTTCAATTCACGTATTTAATACAGTCCACTAAAATTAATTGTAGTTAATTATAAAGTTAATTGCTACCCCCC
This sequence comes from Pissodes strobi, assembly GCA_016904865.1. Lineage (NCBI taxonomy): Eukaryota > Metazoa > Arthropoda > Insecta > Coleoptera > Curculionidae > Pissodes > Pissodes strobi. The sequence continues at coordinate 353,316 of MU182279.1, read as the reverse complement.
ACCTTTGTGGTCATAATAAGTTAAAAAATTAATTTGTTTGTACCCACCACTAAGCATATGAACCAGCTGAAAGCGCAATTGGCGAATAAGGTTGGTTACAACGTACTAAATATATTCTAGGAGTCACATAGCTTATTGCTAGATAAGTATATAAACCATGCCAAGTCTGCAGTTGCCTTTGGCGAAGTTAATGGGGATGCTCAGATGATACAACTGCCATTCCCAATGCATATACCACCCCATATAAAAATATACCTTTTAACGAAGTCAAATGTTTAAAATTATTTCCTTCTTGTTTGACATTCATCTATCACTTCTTTCTAGCATTTCGTTAAAGTCGGACTATTGTGATGACTTTTGCTTTTCTTGTTCCAAATAGTTTCTCTGACAAATACACAGCTAATTAATTTCTCTGAATTCATAGTCATCGCTGCGGCAAAGTTTACAGAATTATATTTTTAATTCTGTAAACTTTGGCTGCGGTGAAAAAGAAAGACAAGGGCGAGGCGGCGAGGCTTGAAAAATATTAAGCTCAATTTCTAGGGGCGATGCTCCAGTCCGGTACTGGAGTGTGCGATGCGAGGGGCGATGCGTCATTGTGGCCGCCCGCATCTATAGCAATGCATCTATTAGCTTTGCTTGAGTGAGGCTATGGTTCAGGATAGGTGCGGAGCAAAGTGCGGTGCGTCGAGTCGGGGTGTGCGTTCCCTCCCGCGGTGGGCCATGCAAACGTTTTATGTGTTTGTCCTGACCCATTGTATTGGCCGCACTTTAGTGGTATATTTATGGATCAAGTTTCCTCAAACTATACCTTGAGACGGAAATAATAGTCAGTGACGTCAGTCACTCGTTCGAAAACAGACCAACGTGAGCGGCTTAAAGTAATATTTAATATTTAACAATAAATCTGGTATGAAATGCTCGCAAAATGCCGCTTATTATAAATGCGGACACAGAGTTCCGGCACAAAACGTGCACCGCTGCCAAATTCATTGTGGCCCGTATACGCGCGTTACGCGGAGCATTTGACGCAGCTGTACTTTAACAGAGGTTCGCGATCGACGGTGGTAAATGCACTGATATTTTACGACCGTCGCCGGGCGGAGGTCGCAACGTTGCAACAGTAAACGAGCATGTACCCTGTGAGAGATTTGTTGCATAGTCGCGCTTGCGGGTTTAGGTTATCGTTTTGTTTTAACATTGAAAATGTTTCTGTTTTCCTGAATAGGGCCTCAAATCGTGAAGAAATGCATGCTACATTTGCCACATTCATGACGTCGTACCCGTGACAGATCGTGTTAGCTTGTTTATTTAAACTTAAATTGATTGTAACGTATCGGAATCAGTTCTAATTACTAAAATAAATTGGAACTAACTGAAACTAACCGAAAGTGTATTGAACGACTATCCAAAACTAACGAAAAGCACCAAAACGGGCTAAAACGTATCGAAATAGATTTAAAATATTGAAGTGTTAAAACTAACCCAAATTAACCGAATTTTAGTGACTAACCAAAACTAACCAAAAACATTAAAATTGTTTATAACGTATCGGAACTGGTTCAAATTACTAAAATAAATTGGAACTAATTGGAAGTAACCGAAAAACGATTGAAAATATCCAAAAATAACTAAAAGCACCAAAACGGGCTAAAACATATCGAAATAGATTAAAAAGATTGAAGTAAGTTAAAACTTACCCAAATTAACCGAATTTAGGTGACTAACCAAAACTAACCAAAAGCATTATAATTGCTTATGATATCGAAAGGTGATTGAATGTCTAATCAAAACTAACCAAAAGTAACTAAGAGCACCAAAACGGGTAAAACATATCGAAATAGATTAAAAATATTGAAGTAAGTTAAAATTAACCCAAATTAACCGAATTTTGGCGACTAACTAAAACTAACCAAACCATTAAAATTGCTTATAACGTACCGGAACCGGTTCAAATGGCTAAGATATATTAAAACTAACTGAACTTTACTGAGACTTGACTGAACGACTAACCAATAGTAGGTAACTAAAAGCATCAAAATGAGTTAAAACGCATCAAAATAGATTTAAAATATTGAACTAAGTTAAAACTAACTTAAATTAACCGAATTTTGGTGACTAACCAAAAACCCTAAAATTGGTTATAGTGTAACGGAACTGGTCCAAATGATTAAAATAAATTAAAATTAACTGAAATTAACCGAAAGTTGATTGAACGACTAACCAAAATGGACCAAAAGTAACCAAAGGCATCAAAAGGGGCTAAAACAAGTTGAAACTAACAATTAACCGAATTTTGGCGACTAACTAAAGTTAACCAAAAACATAAAAATTGGATATGACGTATCGAATCCGGTTCAAATTACTAAAATAAATTAAAACTAACTAAACTTAACCAAAAGATGTTGAACCAAAACTAATCAAAAGTAACCAAAATGGACTAAGACGTATCGGAACAAATTAAGAATAAAATAAGTACTTAACTAACCCAAATTAACCGAATTTTTGCGACGACCCACATTATTAACCAAAAACGTTTAAATTGTTTTAACGTATCGGAACCGGTTCAAATGGCTCAAATAAATTGGAACTTACTGAAAGTAACCGAAAATTGATTGAATAACCAACCAAAGCTAACCAAAAGTAACTAAAAGCACCAAAACGGGCTAAAACGTATCGAAAAAATTAAAAATATTGAAGTAATATGAAACTAATTCAAATTAATCTTATTTTGGTGACTGACCAAAAACACTAAAATTGATTATAACGTTTTGGACCCGGTTCAAATAACTAAAATAAATTAAAACTAACTGAAATTAGCCGAAAGTGAACGACTAACCAAAAGTAACCAAAAGCACCAAAATGGGCTAAAACATATCAGAACAGATTAAAAATATTAAGCTTATAAGGTGAAACGAACTTGAATTAACTGAATTTTGCCGACTAACTAAAATTAACCATAACGTATCGGAACCAGTTCAAATTACTAAAATAATTTAAAACTAACTAAAGCTAACCGAAAGCTGATTGAATGACTAACCAAAACTAATCACAAGTAACCAAAAGCACCAAAACGGGCTAAACCGTATCGGAATAGATTGCAAAAATTAAAGTAAGTTAAAACTAATCAAAACGAACCGAATTTTTGCAGCTAACCAAAACTAACCAAAAAGATTAAATTTGATTATAACGTATCGGAGTCAGTTCAAATGACTAAAAAAAAATTGAGCGAGTCTGGTAGTAGTCGAGACACTGATGTGTAAATATATCCTCTAACGACATCGGTTGTAAAAAACGATAGCAGCACGTTGTGTTCCCGAGCGGTCACCCATCCAAGTACTAACCCCGCCCGACGTTGCTTAACTTCGTGATCGGACGAGAACTGGCATTTTTAACATGCTATGGCCATTGT
>MU182279.1:311735-339904 GCA_016904865.1 Pissodes strobi | reverse complement strand
TGGCAGTCAAGAACGATACCTGGTTTTGTCAGTCAATAAAGTGACGGAAAGGATAGTGAATCAAAGAACATTTTTCGTTTGTGTGATTAATTATCTAACACTAGATATTTATGTTCAAGTATCTAAAATAATTATCCATGGTATATGGTTCCATATTTTGCAAGTAAATTCAAAATAGTATTTTTCAGCTTCTTAAAATGATCAATTTGCTCTATGTAATTGGGCAAATCATTTATACAGTTTAATACATTGATCATAAGTTCCTTTCTGTGACAAAACTAGTCTATGCCATGGATATGTGTAGTTCAATGCTCTTTTAGGGTATGTTCTTGACTGCTCATTATTTTTAAAGAGGTGTTTGTATCTTTAAAGAACTATATGCATTCCTGTATGTAAATGCAGAGACTGTAAAAAGTCTCCGACTCTTGAATCTTCCTCTGCATGAGTCCCGAAACCAAAACTAATGATTATTCTCAATATCATTTTTGGTAAACAAAAACTCTCAGTATGCCCCTGTAATTTCCCTGCATAAACACTCCATATCTTATTCTTGACATACAATTTTAATACTAAAGCATTTTATTTAGCTTCATAACTGACATATCTACTTAGCACTCTTAGCGTAGCGTTCAATTTGTTCACTGTATATATCATTATATCCAGACTTCAAGAATGTCTAAGTTTCTGGGAGTTTGGGTTGATAAACAGCTTCGTTTTGAGGAGCATATCTTGGGGTTGGATCTTTTGGATGCTTTGCGGTGAGAGTAGTGAGGCAGGAACTGGGTCAACAGATGGCTAGAATGGTGTATTTTTCATCGCCGGTATGGTAATCCCTTTTGGGAAGCAAGTATAAAGAGTTTGCAAAAAGTACTTTTTATCTTGCAAAAAAGACTGTTCGCCTCATTGCCAATATCAACCAAAGAGTGTCATGTAAACAATACTTTATTGATTTAAATCTTCTTACCCTACCATCTCTGTACATAGTTGAGACTGTGTCATTAATTTTTAAGAACCGTCATATCGCACAAGTTCGCCAACCGCAAAGGATTGCAAGGCCGATAAATGATTTGTCTTTACCAATACTAATAAAGGCAGATATCTACGATATATAATGGCAAAAAGATATGTAATCACCTTCCTAATTTCTTTAAAACATCACCAACTACTGGACATTTTAGGAAAACACTAAACAAGGTTTTGATCCCAAAAGCCTACTACAGCCTGAATGAATTTTCCATTGATCGTCTGTAGGTTTTAAAGTTTAAAGTTTTATACTGCTTTTTATCTAGTTGTTTTTAATTGATAAATGTTTTTGTTGTTTTTATCGTCTCGTTTTTTGCATAATTATGTTAGGGTTAGGTTTTTTTTATAAGATTTTGACTTCTTTTCTTAGATTTAATAATTGTATCGTAATGGTTAAGGACTTATTTTAATTTGCTTTGTAAACAGGGACTATAATTGTTTCTTATACAATAAAGCACTTTGACTTGACCTGACTATTACCACATGTTACTGTCTAGGAACAAACTAACTCAGAAGTCATAGAATAGTTAGTGTGGATTATTGTGATCCACTGGTACGTATTGATTATCATCATCCACCTTTATATTTTAATTTAGGAATTTCTAAAGATTTTTATATTACTAGTCGGCAGGCCTATGAATTTTATTACGACTTTAAATCTGCTGATTACCAACTGATTAATGATTATTTAAGTACTTTCTGTTGGGATAGTTTGTTCTCCAACATGAGTGTTCCAAGCATGTTAAACATATTCTATGAGATATTATAAATAAATAAATAAATAAATAAATAGCCATATATTTCCAACAGGCCCAAAGGCCCAATTACAGGAAATTCAACTAAGTATATATATGACAAGAGGAAGTAAAATCCTACAAATGCTAACTAATCAATACAAGCACATAACAAGTTACGATAATAATAACAGCAAATCACAACGTTAATAGAAGTATATACGTAAATATAAAAAAGGAAATATATATAATACACATTGGTATACATAACACTAATAAACTAAAGGGAGTAACCAGACGCCTCTCGCAGGTACCTCAAAACAGTTGGTAAGCTGTCGAAGTTTATGTCGCAAAAAGCGGAAATGCGATTAAAATTGTGGCACATTTTGTAAATGGGACTTTGGGATATGATATTTGACCTCGCAAATTCAAGCGAAAAAGTAGGTTGATGTCTGGCACCACTGCGGGGTACGTGAAATGATATGCGTTCCAACAGAAGTGGACAGTCGATTTTAGAGGAAAGAAGCTTATGGAGAAATGATAGTGACTGAGAGTCGCGACGAACCGCCAAAGGCAACTCTGCAAACCTCGACAGGATAAGATCATGGTTCAGACCTCGCTGAGGATAAGAGCCATCTTCCCTGAACATTAAGTATTTTAGGAAGCGCCTCTGAACTGACTCGACTGAGTAAGCGTGGCAGTTATATATAGGGAACCAAACAATAGAACCGTAGTCCAACTTTGATCTCACGAAGGAGTAATACAAGAGCTTAAGGGTGGATACGTTTGAAAAGTGTTTGCAAGTTCTCAGTATAAAACCCAAAGCTCTAGGAGCGTTAGCCACCATCTGATCGATATGACTGGTGAAACAGAATTTCTCATCGAAAACAACACCTAGATCCCTCACCGTAGTACGCCTAATCAAGGTGCAATCATTTGTGGTGTAATTAAAAAGACTTGCATTTTTAGATCGAGAGTAGGAAACAACGTTGCACTTGGAGATGTTTAAGCGGAGTCTGTTAGCCACACACCACCTACTGACCGTATCAATATTGGCTTGAAGAGACACGTGGTCCTCGAATGCATCGATGCGGTGGAAAATTTTCAGATCGTCAGCATAGGCGAGAGAGCTGCAGTCTATCAGAGAGACCAGATCGTTGATGAATATGTTGAACAGCAGTGGCCCCAGGTTGGACCCCTGTGGGACACCTGACGTCGGTACAAAAGGTTCCGATGTAAAACCCTCGATTTCGACAAATTGACGACGATTGAAGAGATAAGATTCCAATACTAAGATAAGTTTGTTGGAGAAACCGAACTGGTCAGATGCCTTCCGTAGTAAAATGTGATGATCAATTTGATCAAATGCTTTGCAAAAGTCTGTGTAAATGACATCCACTTGACTTCTGCGGTTAAGGGCGTCGCAGACGTTAGAGGAGAAAGAGCAGAGATTAGTCATACATGATCTTCTGGAAAAAAAGCCGTGTTGATGAACTGACAATCTGTTACGTATTTTGAAGAATAGGTATTTCTGTAGGACAATCTCTAGCGCCTTGGAAAAGTTGCATAATATGGAAATGCAACGATAATTTTCTACTAGAGATGGATCGCCTTTTTTGAGAATAGGGCAAACCCTGGCAATCTTCCAAACCTCCGGAAACACACCAGTGCCCAAGATCAAGTTGAAAATATGACAAAGAGGAGCACTCATGATTGAGGAACAGTCTCTCACCAAAGAGCTGGGAATTCCGTCCGGCCCATATGTTGATTTACTTTTCAGCATTTTGCAAGCCGACTCTACTTCCTCGGAAGTGACTGTGGGAATGTCAATGAGCTCACAGTGTCCCGTTTGAGCGCACAAATTCACGTGCTCGGGTCGCCCATAGACACTTCCAAAAAAGTCAGCAAAGGCAGATACGATATTATGAGGCCCATGGACAGGCTTATTTGAGTAGTTCATGGTGGCTGGGATGCGGGACTGAGCCTTTTTACTTTGAACGAAAGACCAAAAATTGGAGGGGTTGTTGTTTATATTTCGCTCAGCAGTCCCAATGAAGTCCTTATAGTCCCTCTGAGTTAGTGATTTAATTAGCCTACGCAAAGTACTATACTTTGTCTGGTAGATGGCAGAGTCGCGCGTCTGAAGTTGACGACGCAATCTTTCTTTCCTGAAGATGTTGTCAATCAATTCTCTTGAAAACCAAGACGGAAAACGCCTTCTTCTGGGTTGCTTAAGAGGTGTACAGGCAGCAAAGCTATTATTAAGAATCTCATAGAAAGACTGACATGCGCTGACAACATCAGGAGATTCAAGAACGCGAGACCAGTCAGTGTGCAATAACGATGCATACAACCTGGGATAATCAGCTTTACGAAAGTTGAAGCGGGGTGGTTGAGCGTTGTTCACAGGAAATTTGACGGCATGAGGAAGTACCGCTTGAAAATCAAGAGACAGAGCAGGATGATGTGGATCCTCCTCGACCAGAGGCACATCATTATGAGTTACATTAACCGCAAAGTTGGCGAAAACAAGGTCAAGGAAACGATTGTTTAAATTTGGGACAGTATTATACTGTTTAAGGCTGAGGAACTCGCTGAGGTTTAGTAAACCTTTGTGTCTGGGACCAAAAGGAACAGTGAATGAAAAGGAGGGAATGTTGAAATCGCCCAGAAAAATTAAGTTTTTAGAAAGCATTATGTCTAGTGACGAGAGGAGGTCAAAAAAAGTTTCGGCGTCGGCGCTGGTGGCAGAGGGAGGGATGTATATAATAAATACGTAAAATACAAAATAATTTAAAGTGAGCTTACAACCTAAGAAGTCTATATTTGGCACGGTGTTACTGATATTTGAAAGATCCAGTAGTTCAGAACTGAGCCTATTGTGAAGACCAAGCATGACTCCCCCTCCTCTGGATTCGTCCATTCGGTCTGTTCTTCTATCAGAGCGGTATATAATATATGAGTCTGGAAAAAGTTCTGAGTCCAGGATATCCGGTTGGAGCCAGGACTCGGTGACAGCAATGACGTCATAATCTGAGGAGACCACGCAACTGTAAAATCTATGCGTCTTAGTACGTAGACCCCTGACATTCTGGTAGCAGCAGGTTAAGTCGTTAGTTGAGATTGTAGATTAGTGAGATTGTTATATCATACATTGAACATCTTTATTCCAGTAAAGAAAGTTGCCAGCAGGAAACTTCCACGCTGGTTTACTCAGGACCTGATCGACCTAACAATTAAAAAAAAGCGCACAAAACCTATAAATCAAGCAGGTCTGCTCAAGACTATCAGTTATTTTCTAACCATCCTTCATAATGCAGTATTCTTTCCCGCCAATGCTATAATAATTATGTTGAATCCTTCCTTCAGCATGACATTGGGCAGTTTTGGAATTTTGCGAATTCTAAACGTAAGACAAATGACTTTCCTAGTGTTGTGTGTATTTGCAAAGAACTCTGAAGCTAAAACATATTCTATTTATCTTGTTATTTACAAAATCCACATGTGTATCCCATTTCAGAAAATGATCAATATGCATACCCAGGAATTTGGTGGACTCACTTAAAATAAAATCTTGATGTAATAAATTTATTGTATCAGGTATTTCATGCCTTGACCTAATCGTTCTAAAAATGTGCACGTTTGTTTGATAAGTTGGTTTTTCGAGAACCAATCTTTTTGCCTTATGTAAATATCCATTAGCCCCTGAAATTACATTTTCCACTGAGGATTCACCTATAATCAAATTTGTGCCATCTGCAAAATTTATAATCGCAGTGTTGGTATTATCTATACTATTACATAAAACATTGATAAAAATGCTAAACAAAACCGGACCCAGAATACTCCCTTGTGGAACCCCTACAAAATTCTCTTTTATATCTGATTTTACCTTTTGATCACTTTTTATAATTTTTACTCTTTGTCGTCTATTGGATAGGTAAGACTCAAACCACTTATTTACATGCCTCCCAGTTTGCATGCCCTCCATATCTATCTAATTTTTTAATTAATAATTCTCTGTTAAGACAATCATATGCTTTAGACAAATCAAGAAATAAACCTGCCACAATCATGTCCCCTTCTATCAACTCAAGTATTTTCCTTGTAAACTGAAAAACAGCTGTGTATGTAGAACTACCTTTAAGATATCCATGTTGGCTCTGAGTAAATATATTACATTAATTACAAAAATGGAGCAGTCTTCTACACATTGCTGTTTCAAATATTTTTGAAAAGCTAGACAATAAACTAATCGGTCTATAATTGTCATTTTTCTTTGTATCTCCACCTTTAAACAAAGGTTTTATCACAGCCAAGTTTAACTGGTCAGGAAATATTCCATATCTAAATGACTTCCCAATGATATATGCCAGTACTTCTTTTACTTGAACTATTTACTATTTTACCATGCCAATTGGTATTTCATCATCACCACTGCTATATTTATTTTTTAAACCTTTGGCCAATTCAACTATCTCTTCAGGAGAAGGTGGTACACAATGGAGTGACTGATTGTTATAAAAAACAGAATTTAGGTCATAATGATTATATGGTATGTTTTTTATACTATTAGGCACAATTTCTGTTAAAAACTGATTAAAATGATCAGCCACTTCCTTTGGTTCACCTGGTATTTGAAACTCTTCAGTGGTTTTTAGTTTACCTAAAATTTCATTACAAATTCCCCACATTGTTTGGCTTTTGTTGTCAGACTGTGTTATCATTTGTTCATAGTTTACACGTTTAGAATTTATTAATAATCTGTCATATTTCTTTTTTGTTTCGGTATATACACTTTTAAACAAATTATTATTTTTACTTAATACTAAGAGTGTATCGAGTCTATTTTTACATTCTAGTATTTGAGGATCATTTACCTTTCTGTGAAACACTGATTGAAAAAACCTATATACAAATTAATAAAGGTGTTCCACTGCTTATTTACATCATTTACAGGTATATTATATACTAATTGCCAGTCTTGATTACTGAGAATGGCCAAAAAATTATTTTTTTCTGCATCGCTAAAGAATCTTCTATATCTTATGTACACGCAATCTCACCACTCAGTAAAAAAAAACAATTTCCTGTGCCATGTGATCTGAAATATGATTTTCAAAAACCCTGCTTTGCCATTTGTCAATATTTGTAAAGATATTATCTATACAGCTTTTTGAATTCTCAGTTATACGTCTATTTTCAAAAATAGTTGGGACTAGACTAAATGAGCTTACCAGATTATGTAAATCCAATTTTCTACTGTTATTTTTTATAAATTCTACATTAAAATCACCACACATTATAACTGACTTATTTTCGCTAAAAATATCTATTAAAATAGTTTCTAGTTTTTCAATAAATTATTCAAAAGATCCATTTGGAGGCCTATAAAGTGCTAGAATAATTACAGTTTTTTTTTTTTGTTAAATACAACCTCTACACTCGCACATTCAATCACACCAGCATTTGAAATATTTACATGTTTTTTGTTTTGTCCACATTTAGTACCTCTTTTAACGTAGTTTGCGGCTCCTCCATGTAGATTTTCTTTCCTGCAAAAGGCTGACACTAATGTAAAGTTTTTCATGGCTAAGTTTTGCAATTGCTCTTTCGATTTCCAATGTTCTGTTATGCAAATAGCTTTACAGTTGAGATTTTCCTCTAGCAAACACTCTAATCTATCTATTGCATTCCCTATTGATTGGACGTTTTGGTGAATGACAGAGACACTTTCAGTATGATGTTCATAATCTCCATTGCAGAATTTTTCTACTTCTGTCACCGAAGTCTTGTCTGATTTTGGAACGATATTGGTAATATCTGTTTTATTTAAACATTTTCACTATTTCCATAATTTGTTTGAAGTCCTATTCTTTCTAGTTTCTTTAGATAAGTAGAACACTTTAGATCTCGTGCTGAATGTTTTACCTCTGTCATTCCCATTTGAGTGCAATTTGTGCAACACAAATCAGTAACCTCGCAATCATGGGCTAAATGTTCTCCCCTGCATTTGTGGAACAGTCTTTTTTCTTACAGTATTTGGCAACATGTCCATATCCACAGCATTTGAAACACATGACCAAGGGTAAATATTCCTGCCCATAGGTTGTTATTAAATCAAAATTAATTTGTCCTTGTTTCAGAAACCACTTTGATATCATTGGTGAAGCCTGAAGTATCCAATTTTCTCGGAGTGGATTTCTGCAACTTCTTTTAGTTATAACTCTGATCTTCGATACTGCTTCTGGTTCTAAATTTAGTATTTCAGGATTTTGTCTTACTAGTTCTCCAACAAATTATTTCTCATCGTGTCCTTTTTCTATGCCTGTAAGCATGAACATTGGTTCTGTATTTCCTAAAGTTTTAACATTTACATTTTTTTGTTTCCAAAATTTGTAAAAGTTTTCTTTGTTGATTGTCTGTGTGGCTTTCAATTATAACAGCTCCACCCTTAAGGGGAATAATATTTTTAAAACCTCCATTCGTATCTTTACCCACAATGTTCTTTTTAATCTCTTTCACGGCGATACTCGGGTCTTCAGTGATAGGTATTCTTACAAGTGTTTCTAACTTTGTTGTATGTGATGGAGTAGTCCAGGGTGTGTGTATTTTTCAATTCTTGATGTTACCTCAGGTTTTTCCAGCACTTGTTCGATACTAGTAGGTATGTTCACTATTGAAGCATATGTTTTTTGGTTTTTGCACTTTTGGTATTGTTCCAACTCCTTTATTTTGTATTTCATTTCTATATTTTCCTTTTCTAACTGTCCTACGTTATAGGCCATACGAGTGAGTTGTTTATGGATTTCAAACATGATTCTGATATCACAGTCCGGTCTACGATTGTAAATGCCGGTTCTCCAAATAATTCATTATTTGTGGCGTTTTGTATTTTTTCTATAGCTTTTAATACAGTTTCTATTAATCCTTCTTCATTTTGTTGATTATTTGACTCTATTTTGCTTTTATTTAATATGTTCGGCACTAATTTCTACTTTGTCTTGATTATCTGTCTTCTTCTGTGTTTCTATTTGTTCTATAAATTTATTTTCCCCAATTTTCGATGTATGTACATGACTGGCTTCTTGCTGTCTTCTGTATATGTTCACTGTTGTCTCGTGGTGGTGTTCTTGTTAGTGGCTTTTCTGGTTTAATTTTTTTTTGTATTATCTACGTTTTCTGTTATATCCGGTGGTTTTTTGTTTGTCATACTCACTTCCCTTTATAGTTGTATAACAACAATTCAATTTAGTTTAATTTAATTATAAAACCTAGTGTCAGCGCCCGCACTATACAGATTTACTTATCTGCTAACAATACAATAGCTAGTCCTGAGTGCACAAGAGTGACTTCGTCTAATAATATAAACATTACCAACCATTCTATTTCAATTTCAGACATTTATTCTGAGTTGAGTAATTTCAACGTTCACAAGGAGTCTGGGCCGGACAACATACACCCTATTTTACTTAAAAACTGTTCATTTATCCAGCTAGACCTCTGCACCTCATCTTCAATGAGTCTTTGGGACGGGGCCTCTTTCCTGACTTTTGGAAGTCCAGTTTTGTGGTTCCTATATGTAAGGCTGGCGGCAGAACCAACATAAGAAATTATAGCCCCAACTGTATTATAAATGTTATTCCTAAGGTTTTCGAGAATTTTGTAACTAGGTATCTGAGTTCGGTGTTGTCCCCTGAGATCATTAGCGAGCAGTTTGGCTTCTGCCTGGGTAGAAGCACTGATCTCAACCGTCTTGCTTATTCTCATTACGTGTTTGGGGCCTTGGAGGGGGTGCTGAGGTTCATTCTGTTTATACAGACTTATCCAAGGCATTTGACAGGGTCCCACACGCGATATTATTATGCAAGCTCCATGCCTTGGGAATATCTGGCCCCATGCTCAATTGGATTGAAAGTTATCTTACTGGTCGAACTCAGGTGGTACGAGTGAACAATTTTTTGTCCCATGAAATCTCCGTCCCATCCGGGGTCTCACATTGGGCCACTTCTTTTCAACCTTTCCGTAAAAGATGTTTCCACATGTTTTAGATCTTCTAAATTCCTCCTTTTTGCCGACGATTTGAAATTGTTCAATATAATTGCTACTCCTAATGACTGTCTGGCACTTTAGGAGGACCTAAGCAGATTTGCAGTGTGGTGTCATAATAATGGAATGGAGGTCAATACATCTAAATGCAAACTTATGAAATTTTCTAGCTTGCGGTTGCCCACAATTTTTGATCATTTGCTGAACACATGGCAAATATTGCAAGCAAGTCCATGAAGATGTTAGGGTTCATTAAAAGAAATTCTAAAGACTTTTCCACTATTGTTTCTCTCAAAATGTTTTATTCCAGTCCATATCAACATGATTGAGCGTGTACAAATAAAATTCTTTCATTATATAAATTACAACTTTTAAAAATGACGAGTTTCACTATGATGCCCTGTGCCGTAGGCTCAACATCTTGCCATTGTATGTCAAAAGAACACACAGAGATCTTCATCTCCTCTTTAAGGTGTTCAATTCACTGGTGGATTGTCCATATCTGCTCGCTGAGGTTGGCCTGCATGCTCTATCCAGAATTATCCGTAGCCGCCAAACATTTGATGTAACCTTTCATCGAATCAATTATGGGCTCATTCCTATGTTACACGTTCTGCTAATTTTGCAAACCAGCAGGAACATTTTGATTTATTCTGCACTCAGATAGCGTTTCTTAGACATCTACTGCAGCTGAACAATGTTTGAGTTACTCTATTAATTTTTTTTATTATTTCTTTCCTTTCCTGTTTAGATTTAAGACTGTATAGGCTCTAGTGTAGTTTAAGAGTTCACTTTGTAAATGGGCATTGCCCGTCAATAAATAAATAACTCAAACTTAGAGTTATTCCTAATGCCAATATTACGGTTCCAGGTTCCTCCAATCTGAAATTGTTTGTCCTGAATATATTAACACTGGTCTTTTAATTTTTCAACGTTAGATTGTCAAGACATTAAGGGAGCTTCTGATATTGCCATTAACCGGACTATTTATTTTTTTATTAACGATAGGAATTCTCCATCGGCCCTTAGGAGTGCAAAGGTAATCCAAATCTTCAAAAACAAAAGGTATCCAGATTACTGCCTATCTTTTCTAAAATCATTGAATCCATGTTAAAAGATTAACTAAATTACTTACTGGCTCTCCACATCAGCGTTTGAGAGTGCAAATGTAGTTCCAATCTTCAAAAACCCAAAAACGTCTACATCTAGTTTATTAAACAATCAAAGCATTCTGTCAACAGGGGAGTGGCGACCATAATTAGTTGCGTGAAAAGGAACGGAGAAGACATCGAAGTTACGCAAATGACGACTTGGAACATTCAGACTCACCTTGGAGAGGAGACGGGGACAATCCTTTAGCCGATTAAGCAATTTATAGACAAAACACAACTGAAATTCAGGCGCCTCCCCTCAAGCGTCTCCAAATTCAATCTGAGGAGCATCTCAGATCTGTGGTAGTCATAAAAGTTCACCCCCCCATTTTAAAAGCAGCATGTCGCAGCAACTTATTCTGCACCCGTTCCAAGGAATCAATATATGTCCGATACTCAGGTGACCACACAATTGTAGAATATTCGAGGTTGGATCTCACGAGTGTGACATAAAGAACCTTAGCTGTGTTCGCAGAAAATTCACTACAGTTCCTCATCACAAACCTCAGAATGTTCAAACCTCTCAAGCAAATATTAGACAGATGCTCTGCAAAACATAGCTTTTCACCAAACCATACTCCAAGGTCCCTCTACACATTTAAGATTCTCGTTATTGATTTTATATTCGGAATTGAACTTTTCATAGCCTCTGAAAAAGCTTATATAACAACACTTCTTGACGTTGAACGTTAGGTTATTGGTTTGTGATCAATCCCAAAGAGCACTCAAATCATTCTGGAGCCTCACTGAGTCCTCCCACTGCTCAATCGTCCTGTACATCGTGAGATCATCTGCAAACATGCTGACCGTTGAATGTTGGATCATACTTGCTATATCGTTGAAAAAGAGATTGAACAGTAAAGGGGCACAGTCTGAGCCCTGAGGCACTCCCGACACCATCTTAATTGGAGTGGAAACAAAGTTTTTAATTTTAACCCTCTGCAACCTACCCTCATGAAAACTCTTCAACCATGCAATGAGTGATGGATCAAACCCCATATACCGCAGTTAATAACAACTCAAAATTCACCCTGTCGAAAGCTTTCGAGAAGTCAGTATAGACGGAGTCAATATGAAGTTTCTTCTCAAAGGCCTTAATCAGATCTACCTTATAAATCAGCAAATTACCAGTGGTTGATCTCCCACCTGCGAAGCCAAACTGGCTCTCACTAATCATTCCTCTGCACCTCTAAGCAAGTTGATCATAAACCATGCTATCAAACAGCTTTGCCACTGTGTTCTGTTTACAAACTCCATTATAGTTACTAATATTACTGGGATTCCCGGACTTAAATATTGGGGTAATGAATGCTTCCAAATATCAGGCAAGGTTTGCGTTTTCAGAGATAAGTTAAATAATGTTTGCAATGGTTTACTTAGGGTGAAGACACATTGCTCCAGGAACATACTTGGAATAGAATCAGGACCACATGAGAACTTATAATAATAATAATAATAATAATAATAATAAAAACGTTTATTATTTACTAGAAGAAACATAGATGCACAGGCAATACAGTTACAATTTACATGTATGAATCTAGCAAATAAAGGCCTACATTTCAGATTTCTGCATCAGGGCAGATTCTGTTCTACCAATGCGGCCTCAAGACTTAATGAAACTAAATAAAAATGCGCAGAAAAGAAAGTGTATTTTTTTTTCTATATCTGATATGAGAAGGAAAGAAAACAGAAGGAGAAGAGAAAAGAAGAGAAAAGGATACATTTAGAAGTAGCTTTGCTGACCTTTCTTCAAAGATTCACTGAGATTCGAGAAGTTGTCTTTGAATTTTCTTTTTAAAACTCTGACATGTGAGGGTGGACCGTACTATATGAAGTGGCAGTGAATTTATACTTGATGCAATATTATAAGAATAACTTCTCTTGAAATATTCCGTCCTGTGTCTCGGAATAGTCAAAGTATTTCTCCGTAGATTTAAATGGTGTACATCTGTACGAAATTTAATTTTATTATACAAATATGGAGGGCATTTAAATTTTAGTATTTTATAATATAAACATGAGGCATGTAATTTTCGTCTATTAAACATATTCAGCCATAAAATTTCTTTAAGTTTATAGGATACTCTATTCCTTCTCCGGATACCAAATACAAATCGAATACAACAGTTTTGCATTTTTTGTATTCTTCTTGAGTCATGACTATCTAAGCATGGCCCATAAATCGTGTCACAATGATTAAAATGTGACAGAATTAGAGAATCGCACAATTCCTTTTTGATATTTCGATCAAGATATTGCCTATGAGGATATATTGATTTTAAAGCGGAATATGCCTTTCCAAGTACACCAGAAACATGATGTTTAAAGCGAAGCTGTGAATCTAAAATAAGCCCCAAACTTTTTGCATTTTCGACTATTGAGAGACGTTGGCTCCCAATTCTTATGTCAACAAATTGCTTAATGTGGTCCAAAACAGGTTTGCTACCAAAAAGAAGAACAACCGATTTAGCCGGGTTAAGTTTTAACATATGGTCTGAAGACCTCTTTAACAATACATTTAAGTCAGAATTAATTTTAATATTTGCGTCTATGTAATATGAGGGTGCAAACGAGTAGTATAACTGAGTGTCATCAGCATATAAGTGGTAGTTGCAAAATTTAAACCCTTCATGAAAAGTACTAGTATATATGCTGAATAAAAGAGGACCTAATATGCTACCTTGAGGCACCCCTGTGGCAACGTCCAGAGGGTCTGATATAGCATCACCAATCTTTACACGCTGCGACCGATCAGTTAGGAAAGACTTTATTATGTTTGATGCATTATTTGAAAACCCGATGTAATGCAACATGGCGAATAATACAGTATGGTTCAAGAAATCAAAAGCTTTCGTAAAATCTAAAAGAATTAGAGCGGTAATCTTATTATTATCTCGAGCTTGAAGAATGTCATCGGTCAGATCAGTCATCGCCGTCGCACAGCTATATCCTGAGCGAAACCCTGATTGTTTCGAGGGTAGTATATTATAGGTATTAATATGTGTACGTGTTTGGGTTTCTAGTACCCTTTCCAATATTTTAGACAGAGTAGGAAGTATACTTATTGATCTAAATTGACTAAGTTCTTTTGGCTCACTAACTTTTGGAAGCGGTATAACTACCGCTTCTTTCCAAATTTTAGGAAAGTATCCTTGTAAAATGCATTCATTAATTATATGTGTTATATATTCTATAATATAAGGGCAGCATAAGAAAAGTAACGTTATATTAATGCGGTCTGAACCAACAGCCGTACTTTTAATTTTCTTTATTATTTGAAATGTATCGTTGTTTGTTAAAATATTAAACGATAACAACGAATCTATATTATTTTTAATACAGTTAGAATAAAAATGTATGAGCTCATTGTTTGGGGAAATATTTGATTTAGTTGAATTTATAAAAAATGAATTAAATTTATTTACATCCTTAAACATCTCAGGGATTTCTCTGATGTTTGATGGTCTTAACCTATTTAGTTCCCGCCATTTTTCCTTGACAGAGCTGGTAGAGAATTTGTGTCTGTAGTAAGCTTTTTTTCCATTCTGATTGATGAATTGGTTAGGTTTCTTAATTGTTTGTAATAATTCCATTTGCTGGGCGATTTATTGGTTTTAAAATCTTTAAGGGCTTTATCTCTGAAATTTTGCATCCGCTTGATATTTTCAGTAATCCAGGGTTGAAAAGGTTTCTTACGCTGAGTGAAGTATTTAATGGGGGCGTGATAATCAAACAGATTTAATATATTAGTATTTAAATATTCTATTTTTTCTTCAATATTTGGTGTTTTATAAATTGTATTTAGTGGAATTAATTCAAGGTCTCTTTGAAATGAGTTAAAATCAATATTCCTCAACGCTCTATAGGCTATTTTATTAGACAATCTAGGAACAGAAGTATGTTTTATCTGGCAAAAAACTGAAAAATGATCTGAGAAATGGCAATCAGCAACCCCCTTGTTTATTACTTGATTTGAATTTGTAAATATTAAATCTATTAAAGAATAGCTCGTATCAGTCATTCTGGTCGGATCTGTGATTAATTGTTCCAAATTAAAAGGTTCTACGGTTGATAATAGACGATTTGTTAAAGAATCTTCACAGTTTAAAACATCTATATTAAAGTCACCAAGACAAAATATATCATCATAGGCAGAGAAAATATTAGCCATAGTATCTTCAAATGTATTTATAAAAGAATTGCTGTCAGAGTTGGGTGGTCTGTAGAGAACACCAACAACAAACACATGCCTCTTCATAATAACTTTTATCCACAAGCTTTCCAAATACTCATGATTTTCGGAAAGGATCAGTTCGTACTTTAAATTATTCTTAATATACAATGCAACTCCTCCGCCACGCCGATCATGCCGGTCATTTCTCACTAGAGCATAATTTTGCAAACCGATTACTTCACTGGAGATGTTTGAATGTAACCAACTTTCTGTTATACCTATAATGTCAAAGTTCTTATCCAAAAAATAATTTCTAAATTCGCTAAAGTGTGGAACAAGAGACCGAACATTAATGTGTGTTATATTAAATGTCATTGAAAGAGAAAAACATCAGCAGAACTAGATAAAAGGATAAAATGAAAGCAGATAAGAGAGGTAAAAAGAACAAAAAAAAAAACGAAATAGTAGGTAATAAATCGAGAGCAGACAGTAAAAAAAAACTAAGCACTAATGAGAGCAACTTAAAAGTAAAAATAGGAATGCAATCCATATAAATTCCCGCTGCCCCCCCGCGTACAACTCTCAATAATGATAATATGTACACATACACATATACACATACAAAATATGCAATGCCCAATCAAATAAACCAAACCATAACAATGATGTTCTTGATATACGATATAAATATCTAATCAATATTCTCATTAACAACATATTACCAGTGCAACCGATTTAGGCAACATACAATAATGATGTCCTGGACAAAGTAAGGTACCCATAACTAACCCAAACATAAATTATATAAATATAAAAACATAAAAACCATGATTTGAATACTATTTTGATTAACACTAGTATAATGATTTATAAATAGACCATAGGCTTCTTATATTTGTTGTCGTAAATTTAACCAACTCATTACGAATCTCATATTAAGCCCAACGAACATGCAAAAAATACTTTACTTTATCTAAATTAAACCGAGTAACATATGAATGTTTAGAGATAATGGGAGAGCAATAAATCTCTAAATGATTGCTGTCTCTATAATTTAAATTACATATCAAAAGTAAATCAATATTTCACCTTGTAAACAAACAAAAAAACGATCCCAGTAAAACACGAAAATGCTGAAATTATGGTTTAATGTTACCTTGCGGAAGTTACTAAGCTTTTAAATGATTCAACTCATTAAAATCACTAATCCGGTGAACTGCGCCATTTTCAGTTTTCACATACACATTACCCCGCAAACACCACACCGATTGACTTGAAAACATTTCCACGGCCTTTTTCATAAGAGATAAGCGATACCTAGTTAAGTCTTCCTTTACAGTTACACCCGTAGATTTCAAGGTTTTGCGATTTTTAAGTACCGCCAGCCGACTGACATCGTTTGTGAATTGAACCAAAATCGCCGGTGGCTTATCACTGGAGTTTTTTGCCATGACTCGGTGCGATTTATTTATGTCAGATTCTTTAAGCTTGCATCTCATTTTTTTATTAAATAGGTCTAAGGCAATCTTTTTGGTGTTCTCGTCGTCCTCGCGTTTGACACCGAATATGCGCACATTTAAGCTGCGCGATGACTGTTCAGTAGAATCCATCATGGCTTCCAATGTTTTGTCTTTCACCCTGAGGTCCTGGGAGCTCTGAAATATTTGCAAACACTTCCGAGGAGGAGAATTGACTGATAGAAACGTCAAACTGGTTCGGAAACCGGTAATCAGAAATTGTGCAGATTGAGTCATCATAGACACTTGAAAAAAGCTTCCCAATCAACAATCTCTTGCCCAGTGTCTCCAGACACAGACTCCAAAAATATTGATTCCGGATAGCCATTAGAATTGCGGTTATCAAGATTTATTATTATTATTGTTATTATTATGATTATATTATTATTATTATTATTATATATTTCCAGAAGTACTTTGTATCAAGCAAAAGTGAGTCCTCCACTTTCTGCATGTAAAGTGAGTAGCACCTATCATATTCAGTCCGACACAGTGGTCTATAACCAGAAAAGAGTTGATATTTATGGTCAGATCCATGCTTATGATATTTTTTTGGCGGTATAATCCGCATACTTAAAATCATAATAAAATTCATCAAAAGATAAAGACTCACTGACAAGTCCCACATCAAAACAGTAAGCTATGTGGTGCACACTAATTGGCAAAATATTATCTACAGCAGGAATCACAGAAACACCCAACATATCAGAAAAAACCAGGTCCAAGAATACGTATCTGTTTTGGAACCGTGCTAATTTGAAACATATTCATGTATGAATACACCTCAGCCAACGTACGAGCAGGAGAACCATCGGTACACTCCACTGCGATACCACCTTCCTCAATTAACCAACGAGCGCCCGGTAGATTAAAGTCTCCAAACACAAAAAAATTAGAATGAGAATATCGCTTTCTAATGTCAATCACCGACAAAGTGTGTTGTTCGTATTTCTTATTAACCGAGTCTGAGGTAATGTATACTCCACCAATTATCATCCAATATCATTCTTCTTCTTCTTCAGGTACCTATCCGTTTAGGATGTTGGCAATCATGTTGGAAATTATAACTTTGTTTCTAACAGCTCGAAACAGTTCTACTGAGCATTTCCCAAACCAAGTCCGTAGGTTCCGAAACCATGATGTTATTCTTCTTCCGGGCCCTCTTTTACCCAGTACCTTTCCTTGTATTATGGTTTGTAGTAGGGAGTATCGATCTTTATTTCTCATTACATGCCTCAGATTTTCTAGTTTTATTTTTTTAATGGTGTACATGACTTCTAGATCTTTTTTCATTCTTCTTAGCACTTCTATGTTTGTAATGTGAGCTGTCCATGGTATTCTGAGCATTCTTCTATACAGCCACATCTCAAATGTTTCCAGATTTTTAGTGGTGGCTTCTGTGAGTGTCCAGGATTCTACGCTATAAAATAAAACATAAAAGACATAGCATCTTAAGTGCTTTACTTTCATAGACACTTATATCATTACTGTCTATCTTTTCTAAAACCTTTGAATCTATTTTAAAATATCAACTAAATTACCTTTTTGAAAGACATGATTTATTCTTTCAAGGGTTAATTTGGATTTCGCAATAAAAAATCCACCACTCTAGCATTTAATAATCTTACCGATCAGATAAGGGAAGGTATCGAAGAAATGTTAGGCACCTATGCATCTTTTCATAATCTCACGAAAGCTTTCAACTGTGTATCGCATGATATTCTGCTTATATTATAAACTTGACATCAAAACATATATCTTATCAAGTTTTACCTTTGCGAAGGTACTCATTATGTTTGCTACAATCGTAGCCTTTCCCATAAAGAGCCAGTTGAATGTGGTGTACCACATGGGTCGGTATTGGATCCATTATTATTTTTAATTTATATAAATCATATGTCAAATGTTCAAAACAATTCAAAGTTAATATTATCGCAGATGATAGATCCAACATATGATCCATGGCGGCTATTGTCGGCGCCACGCAGTTGAATATATTGGACTAGCTTCTGGCCGGCTCAATGCATCAAAGATTCAGAATATAAACTTCACACTCAGGCTAAACAATCCTAATATGCCCTCACAGTAAATTATCGGAAGTAATTGCACAAGTGCATCAAAATTACCGATAATTTTGCATGACAGCGTGTTGTCTCAAAACTGCATGAGTTCATTTTCATATTTTGGAGGAAGAGCCCGACACCGAAGGTGGAGGGCTCTTTTTCCAAAATATGAAAATGACCGAATTCAGTTTTTCTAAGACAACACGCTCGAATGCAAAATTATCTGGTTATTTTGAAGCACGAGTGTAATTCGGGGGAATATTTCCCGAATAAGGACATGGTTTTAAAAAATATATTTTTATTCTTTTTCTAATATAAAAACGTACAAGTACCTGTAAACAAGATAAAGACGCAAGAATACGATTTTTTAAATCCGAAACGAGACATTTTTAATAATATATTTTGACTCTACTTTGACGTTATTTATAAATTGTCGCTGTCATCGTAAGGTTACAATGGAATTACCATAGATACGTACGATGCAATTATCGCAGTGCTCTTTCGGTTTCTACAATGCAATTATCGGAAGTAATTGCACAAGTGCACCAAAATTACCGATAATTTTGCATGACAGCCTGTTGTCTAAAAACTGCATGAGTTCATTTTCATATTTTGGAGAAAGAGCCCGACACCGAAGGTGGAGGGCTCTTTTTGCAAAATATGAAAATGACCGAATGCAGTTTTTCTAAGACAACACGCTCGAATGCAAAATTTTCTGGTTATTTTGATGCACGAGTGTAATTCGGGGGAATATTTCTCGAATTAGGACAACTGTAAACAAAGTACAGAGATGCAAAAATACGATTTTTTTTTTAATCCGAAACGAGACATTTTTGATAATACCTAGACTTTGACGTTATTTATAAATTGTTGCTGTCAAATTTTCAATGGAATTACCACAGATACGTACGATGCAATTATCGCTGTGCTCTTTCGGTTTCTACAGTGCAATTATCGCTGTAAATTTCCGAGAATTGCACTCCTCTAATGGGATTTTTTATACATGAGGGAAATATTCGCTGTAATTTCACTTCTCTAATGGGATTTTTTATACATGAGGGAAATATTCGCACATATCTCACTTGATGTCTATGTCAACGCTGATGACTGCCTAGCATGAGTGGTTCGATGTTCTTAATTGGGCTCATAGCGCCCATTCGACTAAAGTTCTCAAACTGCAACACAAGTGCGTTTACGTCATTGCGGGCTTGTGGACAAAGCTTTCGAGACCTTTGGATACTTAACTTTCAATCGCTGTATATTTTGAATTGCCTAATGTACATCACTTTTCCCACTCACGGTGGCAACCATGACTATTCTATCCAAAATAGGAAGTGAATTTCATAGACTCTTAATGCCCAGGAGAGGCACTGACTTCTACTGTGTAAAATGTATAATGTGCTTCCAGGACACATAAGCCAACTGGGAGAAGACCAGTTTGTGCATAGAGTGAAACGTTTTAATTTTAAAATGTAATTATCAGTGTAATTTTCAGTTATGCATGTTCATCTGTAAACTTTCATGTTTTTATATTATCATCGACGTGTAAAAGCACTATGCGTAATATTATGAATAAAATTCTGATTCTGATTAGTGAACCAGCTTTTCATCTCTATCATAAAATGTTGAATGTCCTACACAAGAGTGCAAAGATTTTTACATGACAGCAAAATAATTGTATCGTTAGCATAGCTTGTTATTTTACAGTTAGTATAGATACCTATTATGGTATAAAATTCATCCATCATATTCACATATAAAACAACAACTTTCTTTAAATCACAATTGTGGTATTTTCCCTATATGACAACACCATATCGTGGCCTCTTCCTGATAGATATGACTAGTTTTTGAAATAATATGCCATAATTCAATGTGTCATAGGCTTTTAATACATATTTGTTACTAACCTTAATTAAAGTGTCTGTATCGATATTATCTTCATTTTCCTCCTCCTCAGAGTGTTCATCTTCTTCCCCGAGAGGGTCTTCCTGCTCTCCCCCTGAACCCTTCTTTTTCTTTGAAGCAGTGGGCGGTGCAAAACTGAGTACCACCGTTTTGTTGTATTTCCTCGTAAGGGCCGATTTCACCTAAAAAAAAAAAAACAAAAGTTCATTTTCATATGCATGTTTTAAAGCGTAAATTTCAAACAGGCTGAACAGGGTCCCTTTTTAAAGATTTAATTGCGTATCTCGACATACTCTTACATTAATTGGTTATAATAATAATAATGCTTTATTGTAAAAAAAATTACACAATTTGTAGACCAAGCCAGAGCTATAGTACAGGGTGTCCCAAATTCGAGCCTCATCATTGGGATCTCGGAAACTAGAAGAGATACGAGGTCGGTTAAATTGAGGCAAAGTTGCGCAATTTGATGCTGTTTAAAATGCCACCTTAAAAGTTTAAAAAATCCGAATACTTCCGAAGATATTTAGAAAAAACCGAATATTCGCGATTTCATTTTTATTTTTTTATGACTCTATTTGAAGAGATATAACAAAATAAATTTCATATTCTTATTGCCACTTTTTCTGTTCTACAAGATGGTGGTATCAGATTTTCAAACCGACGTTTCGTTTTTGAGCTGCCATCATCAACTTCGGTTTTTTAAATACGGCCCTGGATTATTTATTACGGATTTTAAGAGCATCTAAAGTCCCAAAGCCAATGATGTATCGCACTTATTCGAAAAATTCCTATTAATGACATTTTCCATAAGACCTCATGTGTTAGAGAGAGACAGAAAACATATTTTTGGTAAGATTTTGCCAGGAAATCATTAAAATGATTTTTTCGAATAAGTGCGATACATCATTGGTTTTGGGACATTAGAAGCTCTTAAAGTCCGTAATAAAAAATCCAGGGCCGTATTTAAAAAAACAAAGTTGATTATGGCAGCTCAAAGATGAAACGTCGGTTTGAAAATCTGATAACACCATCTTGTAGAACAGAAAAAGTAGCAATGAGAATATGAAATTTATTTTGTAATATCTATTCAAATAGAGTCATAAAAAAATAAAAATGAAATCGCGAATATTCGGTTTTTTCTAAATATCTTCGGAAGTATTCGGATTTTTTTAACTTTTAAGGTGGCATTTTAATCAGCATCAAATTGCGCAACTTTGCCTCAATTTAACCGACCTCGTATCTCTTCTAGTTTCCGAGATCCCAATGATGAGGCTCGAATTTGGGACACCCTGTACATACAATGAAAAGAAAAAGAAAAACCAAACTATACAAAACCTTATGCAAATGTGCAATTTGAACGTTGTCAAAATTTCATGAAATATGTAAAATATTAAATATCAAAATATTTAACAAATTAAACATCAAATACTAAACACTAAACAGCAACATTAAATCAGTGTTCAAGATGCTCAAAATTAAGAATCAATAAAAAAAGTCGTTTACTGCGTATAAGGCTCTCTCCAGTAAATATGATCTCAAAGATCTGCGAAATGCGGGAAAAGATGTTACGACTTTGGCCGCGGACTTTACTAAGGATGATTTAGTTGTTTTGTGGTTGAATGGAGCCTATTCATCAACACTTATTTAAAAAAAAAATTATGTTACCTTTGTGTTAATACCAATGTTCTTGTTATGACAAGTCCTTATTTTGGTTCAAATCATGGTGTTATGTATGATAGCAACTTGTCTCTTTATAAAGCTTTTCAATCTAATAATTTAGATTTAAGTAAAATACTTGAATGTAATTATGCACCTCGCTTGGGATCTGACTTGGCAGATTTATTGCATGAACATATTAATAAATACTACAATGGTATATTGCAGAACTTGGTAGATGTCCAAGAAGTACCTTCACCTTTAAATTTGTCAAGTTCCTGTGATATTGCTAACTAACCTAAGACCTTTTTTATAGATTTGACTACAGAGGTGGAAGCTTGCTTAAATCCTGATCTTATTACTGACAAACCAAAGAGTTGTGCATTTTTATTAAATATTCCGTCTGCAAGGAATACAACAAACAAGCTTCAGCTTCTGCCTGCTAGAGTTAGTTCCGATAATCTTAGTTCCGATAATTTTATGAGTGTTATGTTGCTGAATATTCAGTCAGCACGAAATAAACTGAACGAACTTGATGTACTTTTGAATAACACTAACTTGCCTAATATATTGCTACTCACCGAACATTGGCATAGAGTGGATGAACCATTAGTTGTTCAAGGGTATATTGTTGTGTCTAAGTACTGTAGATCCATTGGCCAACATGGTGGCACTGCTGCCTTAATCAACCAAAATGATAATATGTTGGCCTTTGAATCTTGCGACAGGTTCGACACGCTTCTTCAAGAAGGAGAATTTGAGTTTTCAGCAATATTTTCAGGAAAACTTAGTTTCTATGTGTTTTGTATTTATCGTTCACCAACAGCGAATATTTTTAATTTTCTAAATAAACTAGAACTGCTACTGTCCAGAATTCCTCCAAGGTGTCATGTAGTGTTAGCTGGCGATTTTAATATCAATTATAATGATGCTAATTCTAATGTGACTGCCACGGTCGTGAACCTCTTGACTTCTTTCAATCTCTCCATGCATGTTGACTCATTTACGCGTATTACCAGCGAATATTAACTACGACAAGAAGGTCCACTCAATGGCAAGAGAGCGCTACAAAGGAATCGTCGTTTATTTTCTTCGTTGCCTGGCAACGATCGACGAACTTCGCCGCACACAGGTTGAATTTAAATAAAAGCAGGCCATAAACGATATTTTCGTTTGCGGTATATTTTATCAAATTTATGACGAAATTATTTATGGCACTCTAATCCGAGTATAACAAACCAACGAGTAGCGACAGCTGGGGGACCAAATTTTTCTGCGCATGCTCGAAATAGTGTGTCCATCCGTCAAACTGACTTTTGTTTTGTTGTAGAGCGTCAGTTACAATGTTTACAAATTCCGATAAGTGAGTTTTAGTTATTAATTGTGCCGTAATTTCCAAATTTTAAAACTGAATAAGTGTATAATCATGCCGGGTATTTCTTGTGCATATCGTGCCTGTTCAACTAGGTCTGGAGATGGAAAATCTTTCTTCAAATTTGCTCTAAACATTATGACCGGTAAGTACATAGCTACTAACCCACAATATTATGGTTGTTTTTTTAAATTGAAATGTAAATTAGTTGTTAAATAATTGCCCTTGAAGAATAGATAAATATTGATACAGGAGTATTAATGATGAAAAAGTGCAATTTATAAGTGAGACATTGAATTCCAAAAGACGTTCGGTACGTACATGTAGTGTGTATTGCTAGACTGTTCTCAGTTTCAAGTTTCTTTTTTATCCAACAACATATATATCTTCACATTCTACATTGAGCAAAAATTTTCAAAAGTAGAATAATAATGCACCGATATATGTGTTTAAAAAATAGTTTCTCTTAATTAGAGTATGTTCCTATAAAATTTGGTATGCTGTTCTCACATGAAGGGTCTATGGGCAATTTCCAGCAAAATAATTCTATTGTAAACGAACGAAATTATTCCGGCCTGTATTAGTTTGTAGAAGTTATTTGTTGTGAGGCCTGGGTTTTATGTTTAGTAGACCTGATATTTTTCATAGTAACCTAAAAAAACGAGAACCTAACTTGACCTAACCAACGATTTCGATTCCGCGGAAAAGGAAAAATAGAATGGCGGTTCGGTTTATTTAATGTAATGAGTTTCTTGGTTAAATAAGTAGCATAACGTGTCTATAGTCCGTTTGAATCACAGATGTAATATCCTAGTTTGAATCATACCCTAATTTCCAGTAAATCTTCCGAACAACAAATTCGGTTAATACTAAATATTTGGGAGTAATTATGCTTCTGTTTATCCATGTCTGCTACCATTCTATAAAAGCCAATGCTGCTACGTTATCTTTACCTGTCATTACCTAACTATCTAATGGATAATAGCCTGAAATTAGAAAAATTCAAGTTGGTACAAATAATCCATACCTGAAAAGGAGTTTACTACAAACAAATTATTAAGGATCTTTTGATAATAGACACAAAAATATCATTGTAGGTTGTCCCCCCCAAAATGAGCTATTTGGGAATTATGTATATTTAGGCATCAAGTTGGGAACAGTTATTTGCTGCCAAAAAAACTTACCTTTCCCAATAATTAAAAAAAAAATGTTAGTATCTTCGTAAACAAAAATTCAGGTTATCGTCAAAAAAGAAATTAGCAGAATTGATATTTGATTCTGTTTCTAAAACATCGTAAGTAAATCAGCATTATTTAGTTCTTTTATGTGATAACCCAACCTCTTAAGAGGTTGGGTTATCTGCTATTTCCTTGTAAGATTTTTGTTAACTTTTAATTTGTTTCGGTTTTTTTTTGTTTTATTTTATTAAACATAATATTTGTTTTGCACAAGTATTACATACATATATAAAGGGTGTTTCAATAAGAAGTGACTATTTTGTTATTTGGATACAAGGAAAAGCTAATGGAATATTTTGAACTCTAGGCCTTTATTGTAAAACTAAGACATTGGAATTCGATATGAAATATAATATATTTCAGCTAAAAATATATTGGGTGCTGGAAATAAAAATATATTCCAGTATGCCTTCACACACAGATAAAAGTATTGCATTCTTTCAAGGATTTTGTAAATGATGTATCAGAGAAGAATAGGTAATTTGATATTCATAGACTAGTTTATATTGATAAACTCGATAAACATAATTACATCACACTTGATATTTGGAGATTCTGCTCTAGGTACTCTAGTTTTGCCAAATGTGTAGATGTCTAATTTAAATTAACTTACATTTTGATTTCAAATTGTAAAACACGCCACCTGCAGAAGTTAGCTGGCATTCCAAAACTGCAATATGTGCCTCGATGTGTTATAAATGCTTCATTTTCTGATTATAATGACAGGCTTAAAATCTCTGCCCCCCTGTATTTTAATCAAAAACTGCAGAAAGACCAAGCTTGTATTAAAAAATTTTTTTTCGGTTTTATAAATTACAGTTATCATAAATCTAATGAGATTTTTTTTTCAGTGCCAAAGTCTGGGCAGAAGCTTCTATCAGAAGTGATATACTGCGTAAACCAGTTAAACAGATGATGGCATATAGACTATGCGAAGTTCACTTTGAGGAAAAGTATTTTTCTATGATAACGTCTGCAGGAAAGAAAGCACTTGGTACCTGATGCAATTCCTACAATATTTGGTCAGTATCAACTACGGGCATTTGAGACAAGTCAAGATTCATCTCAGGAACCACCAAAGAAAATCAAGAACCTTCCAGGTAAATCTTTACAGCAATTATTTATTGATTATAAAAAAATTACAGTATTAGTATTGCTTCTAATGGCACAAACTGCTACAGCTATTTTGTTTGTCTAATCATTATGACTGAATTTAGCAACAGCATTTTGAATTCCATAAATATAATAATTTTATTGGTTGGATTTATTAGTTACAAAACAGTAATTACCCTGATAGGTAGTCAAAATTCAGATATTTCACCTCATTCTATAATCACATTAATTCAATAAACAATATGTACTAGAAACACTACCTGGTTTTATGAGTCATGTACCCAATAGAAAGTATGTACTGGTCACATAAATAGTTCCAGTTTTTATCTGAGTTGTGCTAATTGAAATTTGTCAGATACTTTATTGGGTCTAACATGATATTGTTTGACTGCAATTAAATAGCCTTATGCTTATTGCTAATACTGTATCAACAATACCTTCACTCTCATTATCACTTTCAGGTCCTAGTATTTCAAAAGCTGAAGAAACAAAATGGGTGAATTTGGATGATATTTAACCAATGAACTTAAGAATAGATAATCGTGTTCTACCTCCTCACCTTTCACCAACTATATATGCTGAAAAGCTGCAATGTCAAACAGGACTACACAATAAATCAGTATCTAAGGCCCTTGTTATCAAAATGAAGACAATGACTGATAAGGATAAACACTGCATCCTTTGTATCGATTGTAGGCGCTCAACCAAATGGTGCTAAACTTCGTACTATTTTAAAAGATTGTATTTTAAATTTAAAGGATATATATTTAAAAGCGGAAGGCATATTAAGTGACATGGGCTTGAATTTTATTGATTTGACTAAATGTCTAGGAATTACACCTGAAAATACAGAGTTTTAGGTAGGAGGTGAGAATATGTTCTATATTTTTGACCCATGTCATTTAATTAAGGCCACCCGCACTAACTTAAGGCAGCACACCTTTTACTTTCAAGGTAGAAAAACGCCTTGGTCATTTATTAAATAATGTGATAAATAGCAGTTCTACAGGTGTGCACCCAAACTCACTAATTCTGACCTTAATCCCATAACTTTTGAAAAAATGAGAGTGAGTTATGCCGCTCAACTTTTGAGCCACTCAATTGCCAGTTTGGGTGCATTTCCAAATGAAGCTTTTGCAACAATTGAAATTTAGAAAAATTTAATAATTTTTTTGATATCTTGAACTCCTTATCATTAAATAATTCTTATAAATTTAAGAATGTATTTGACAGATCTGATTCACAGTTAGAATTTTTAAATGAAGCTTTGGATTTTTTGCCAAATTTAAAGGTAATAAACAAAAATGGTCAGGATTATTAAAGGTTGGTCTATTACAATAAGAAGTCTTCTCAGTTTATGGCAAGCACTTTTAAACTGTGGGTATAAATATCTTAAAACCAGATTGTTTAGAAAATCCTGTAACGCAGCAGGAAGGCAATTGCATAAATCCCACATCAATACAGTTTCAAAGTGCCTTTAGAAAATTATTTGTGCAGAATTATTGCCACTAAAATCACATGAATTGTAGGGAGAATTTAAATGATTTTTCTCATTAGTTTAAAATCTATGGACATGGTAGAAATTATTACTAAGGAGTCGGAAACATCAACTGCAGCAATTTGCTTGCCTGATTGAAATTAGTGTAAAGAAACCATTCCACCACAGAATGCTTTCTATTATGTCTGTGGATATTTGATGAAAATGTATCTGGAAGTACATTCATGTGACATTTGCTATGGTTTTAGCAAAGAATGTACTAGTATTGATGTAGACAAACTTCTGTCGCATTTTAAAGCTTTTGATGCAACCAAAGGTACTTTTGGTGGTTTATCATCACCACCAGAAAGTATTTTCAACTCGCAGTTTGAGAACATATGTACAGGCGAAAAAAATTCTAATTATCTCATGAATATATTTGAAAAAGTACAATTTCTCCATCCCTGTTCAAATTTTCTCCAGTTGTTTGTATTAAAACTATTTATAAGACTAAAAATATTTTATTCTTTTAAATTTAATAATAGACATCTCAAATGTAATAGTTCTGATAAAAAGGTATTCGGAAATTGAAAATCCTATCACATGTATAGTTGATAAAAATTATTGTGTAAACGACTAGTTTTTAGTAACACGTTTTATTTCGCCAATACACCTTCGCCAGTACAGT
>MU182279.1:297902-311725 GCA_016904865.1 Pissodes strobi | reverse complement strand
TTACGCCTTTTATCGAATATCACCTTTATATTACGCCTTTGTCAGATGTTCACTCGCCTTTAAATCGCCATAGCTCTCGTCTTTCGCCAACAGAGCATTCGCCATTTGCACCTCGCCAGTCAGACTCACTTGCATGCAACTTTCAACTTAACCTTTCGCCCTCGGTCCTCGCCAAAAAAAGTCAGCAAACGCCTTGCTCGTAAACGCCAGCCCGCGCCAGCAGTTGGAAATAGTACGCCTTCGATACCCAAAATTCGCTAAACGTCTCTCTCAATTTGAGAATCGCCTCAGAAGACCGCAAAGTCTTCGTCGCCGTCGCCTGCGCATGATCCTGGTCTTCCTCGCCCCTCCAATTCCACAATATCGGTTGATGGACGCCGATATCTGTCAAAAGAGGAAAGAAAGCCAGTATACAAGTCGCCAGGGGAAGAGCAACCAAATGCCCTCGCATTCGCCTGTAGATCGAGAGGTAGACCGTCAATCAGACACGAAAGCGCCTTTGTGCCTGAAAGCCCACACCTTTCGATCAACGCCATTTTATCATGATAATAATGGGTTATGGTTTCGCCATCCAATTTAACCCTGGCTATCATTTCCTTGAGCAGCTGAGCAAAGTCATGCACTCTAGGAAACGCCTTCCTAAGAGCCGCCTTCCAGTCTTCCCATGAGAGGTCATATTCATCGAGCCGATTAAACCAGCCCCTTGCTGCGCCTTGCAATTTCGCCTGCATAAAATACGCTCTCTCATAGTTCGACCATTCATGAATATCGCCCAACTGATCAATTTTGCTCAACCACCTGACTACGTTACAGTCCTGGCTGTCAGGATCGAAAGGGTCAAGAATGTCGCTGCCTGCCCTTGCCCTTGACCCCATACAGCCCAAACTGCAAGCGGAGTCCGCCCTATCGCTACAAGCATGCTCTACTACCGCCTGAGGAGCGCTCTCACCTGATTTATCACCTTTTCTAATGCCCTTGATACTGCCAGTACCAACGGCCGCCCTTTGTTTCGTCGCCTTTACCATTTCGGCCGCCTTTTGCTTCGCCGCCCTTGCCATTTCGGCCGCCACAATCTGCTGGATACTAGTTGCCAAACCGCCTTTCAACAGCTTATGTACCATGGAGACTGTTTCGTCTTCCATCGCCGAA
Source organism: Pissodes strobi (assembly GCA_016904865.1). NCBI lineage: Eukaryota > Metazoa > Arthropoda > Insecta > Coleoptera > Curculionidae > Pissodes > Pissodes strobi. The sequence goes on along the minus strand of MU182279.1, from coordinate 310,576 downwards.
TCGCCTTCGCCGTGGTCACCGTCGCTCAATTCCAACTCGTAATCGAGCTCTAACTCGTCACTTCTGCCTTCCTCCATAGGAAATCACTTGAAAAACGCCTTTTAAACACCAATGCCAATAAACACAGTTGAAATACGCCACAATTTTTACAATAATCACTAATTAATTAGCACACACTTCTTTATTATTATCGTGAATATCTGAAAAATCGTCAAATGTCAATCCACTGTCAAGGATAGCAACAAACGCCCGCCTTTTGTTATGATAAGTTTTTGTGATATCGCCACTCACAAAAAAGAAGAAGTTGCCACTGCGATTTAACTCGCCGAAATCGCGTATTTCACCGTTCTCCACAACAAATAACACAATACGTAGGTTATCCCGACTTCTGATCTGTAAACACTTAATTTTAGTAACACGTTTTATTTCGCCAATACACCTTCGCCAGTACAGTTATCATAATTACATAACGCCATGAGTCGACTCTGCTATCGTATAATAACTATATCTACGCCTTATTTCTAATCTATCTATATACTCCGTATTATATAACACCATGACTAGATTCGCCTTCCAGGGTTGTCACGTCCTCGCCTATTTGAACGTCGCCTCTCCAAAATTTGCTTGTTACAATTGCATTTTTCATTTCATAATAATTTACTCTGATTTATGGAAACTTATGTATGTATGTATGTAAATAGTAGTGTTTAGAGCTGTGTGTGTTCTCTTTAAGCAAAAGGGTATTAGCAATTTTTTTAAGCTATTTGATCTAGATATAGGATTGATAATTTGTGCTCATAGCTTTGAGTAATATTGTTCTCATATTTATTTTTGTATGGTTTATTAATAGGGTTATGTAACGGTAAATTGTTACCGTAAAGTTTAAAACTAGTATTGTTTATATGATAGCAAACACTAATTTATTATAAGCATTATTATATTCGTTATGTCTTATTAGTATATGTAAGTATAATTATATAATAATAAATACAGCGACCTTTAACTATAAATAATTAAAAGCATTGGCATTACGTGGTCAGTATTGAGTCCTAGATTCTGTTAAGTTAACCGAAGTTCATATCCTTGGAAAGACTGTTCAAATTTTATCCCTTTTAATGCTTCTGCTAGGATTTTTACAGAGTATATCTGTTAACAGTGTAAATAGAGTGCCAAGACGGAGGAGGATCGAACAAGGTCGGCGGGAATGAAGAGTTGGTGCTATCTTACTTTTAAACAAGGGAGGCTGCTAATGTTAGACCATCAGTCAGTAATAGTTTTTTTTTTCGAGCTATTCCTTATAGAGGACATAGTCAGTCATCCCTCCCTGGGATGGCTTAGTATTGCCTTTATATGGTAATTTTTTATTTTTGGTATGTACCCGTATGTCTAAACTTGTTTATTAAACATTTTTAGTTCCATTTCTGCCGAAATATACGCCGCAAATTTACTTTCAATAACCTTTGATTAATAAACATTGTTAGACTAGTGAAAATTGTTGTCTTTTATTTAAATTAATAATTTAACAACATTGCCATCATAAGAGTCGGTGTAAGGGTTAAAATCCCTTAAGATAACTGGGGTAAGTAAGTACTCCTGACTTACAACTCCTCAGCGTACTGATAACAGTTAATTAATAAAGACTTTTTGTTTGTGCTGTTGCAAGTTTTAATTTTCCTCCACGACTCAAAGGTTCAAAACATTTACCCAATACTTTTGTAAATATAACATCGAAATTTAAAGAAATGGAGTACTATTAATATTAACAAGAAGTTGCTGAAACTAGTATAATAAGAAATGTCTATTTGAGAACCGCTGAAAGCGTCGTACAATATATCTTTCTCTACTACCTATCAAAAACCTCTGCTACACCTCTTCAATAACTTCCAAACCAGGCGCGTGTAAGCTCAAAGTGCTTTATTTAGGTTAAAAATTGACACAGCAACTTATTAACATGATAAATGAAATACGTGGGCTTATTTTTCTCCCAAAGCACCCTCACTAAAGGAAAGTAATTATTTAAATAAAATTCCAAGAAAATATTGAGATTCCTTTATCAACAAATCGTAGAAGAAATATAAGTAATATATATTTTTATGATAAAAGCTTTCAGAAATTATTATCGACAAGGGTGACAACAAGTAGGAAAACCACTAATTATAGAAAAGCTTTAAATTTTACTGAGTCAGATTCAAATATGAAATGAGCTATTTTCCACTACAGTCGCTTCCTTTCGAGCCACTTCATGGTTTGAGAGTTTGAGCAGTTTACAAATATGGTGTCCAACTGTCATCGGCTCTGCCGGAATCGGTCCCTTGAACATCAAAGGTGCCGACGCTTTATGTCGCTACTCGTTGATTTGTTATACTCGGCTCTAATACTCTATTTGGCTTTGGAAAAACTCAATTGATATCTTCTGAATTGTTTGCAGCGCCCTGTCAAACTTACGTTATGTTTTTTTTTTTTATTATTATCACCAAATAAATATTTTGATAAAGTTTGTATTGAACTGGCTGTTTCAAAAATCTGTTAACGTTTTTAATTAGTTATTATTGTTAACAATACTCAAGGTATGTAATAACTAATATTTAAAAGATTTTGATTTTGTGTTAATGATTACACCATATTTCCGAATACTAATATTCTGACAAAGACATCAAGAAGAAAATGTTGCTCGAATTGGCCCCATCTTTTAATATTCAGTTAAATTTTGACGTTTTGGGTGATTTTAAAATTGGTTAAAGGTTTCGCATAATATTTTTACTGTATATTTCATTCCTATTTTGTAATACAACACAACTAAAAAACAGCGATATTATTTTATATCGAATATTGATTGACTCGACTATAGAATTTAGGCATGAAAATTAATATGACAAAAGGATGAGCTGGTCTGTGGCAGCCGCGTCAAAGATAAGTTAAAGACTGATGTATTATACTGCTAACGTTATGTGTTGATGTTCTATCTAATTGTGTTGATGTTATACCTAATTGTGCAACAACTGAAGCCAGAAGCCAGATTATCAGAAAATGGCGCGTCGAAATGAGGATCCCTTATTGGCTAAATTTGTAACGTGCGCAGTTTTCCCTGCTGCTGTCTTGTTCGAGCATTTACGTTTCTCTGTTTTTTTTTTGCTTCATATGTTGTACTGAAAGTATTTCCAAATACGAAAAAGAAATTTCGTGGCTTTAGCGGACATTATTTACCAGATGCGAGTTCAATTCACTACAATGGTCTCCAAAAATTATGGAAAGTCAAAGCCGAGAATAACAACCGCAGAGAAGCGACAACATAAATCCCGCTCAAAAATTTGGAGTGGGAAGTAAACCGGCCAACTGTCATCTTCACGTGCTTGTCAGTTTAGTTTAGTTCGAGATTTGTTTAGTACAGTTGTCGACGACAAAATTTTTGCGTTAACGCCAGTTTCCTTTGGTTTGTTATTGAAGTGACTTCTTAAGCGAGGGTAAAGTCAGAAAAAATTAAACGCTTATCAAATTGAAACGCTTTTCAAAGTGAAACGCCCCTTTAATTAAGCATGTTAGAGGGCTGAAATTTTTAGGACATGTAGCCGGGGTAAAATGACGATCCTGGATGAAAACTGGACCCCGTACACCCCCTTCACCCCCCCGTTCGGCCAGGAGAGGGAGGAGAAAAAAAACTAAAATAATTCATTTCTGTAGAACAGGAAGCTATGTAGTCGATTTTTTTATAGTAGGTGCGCCTCCTAGGGGGGTGGGGTACCTTTGACCATATGGGGGAAGGGGCTCTAATTTAATGGGGGATTTTGGGGAAAAACATTTCTTACCGATCTCTGCAACGGAGCCTCGGATCGAAAATATGACGAGTGATGACCCCGTATCACGGTGTCATCAGTGGGGTGGGAATTATACTCCCACCTCTCCGGATATTAAAACTGATTATAACGTATCGGAACCGGTTCAAATGACTAAAATAAGACTTAACCAATCGAAAGTTGATTCAACGACTAACCCAAATCTATTGAAATTGATTAAAATAAGTTGAGTCTAAGTGAAACTAACCGAACGTTCAATCGACGACTAACCTCAACTAACCAAATCTATTAAAATTGATTTTAACGTATCGGAACCGCTTCAAATGACTAAAATAAGTTGAGAATAAGTGAAACTAACCGAAAGTTGATTGGACTACTAACCCAAACTAATCAAATCTATTAAAATTTATTATAACGTATTGTAACCGGTTGAAATGGCTAAAATAAGTTGAAACTAAGTGAAACTAACCGAAAGTTGATTGGACGACTAACCCAAACTAACCAAATCTATTAAAATTGATTTTAACGTATCGGAACCGGTCAGGATGTAAAAAGTCAACCAGTTACACGTACTAATAACATATATGTCAAAAGAAACAAATAATTATGTATATACGAATATGTCATGATGGATATATTGTTGTAATGTCATTGTAATATGTCAAAATGTATGTTAAAATATTGTAAATTCATTCCTTATTTACTACGACTATGTACGATTCTGTCAATCAAACGTTTTAAAGAAAATGTCAAATGTAGCAGATGAATATATTCGTCAATATTTCCCTTAATATAACAGATATCGAGAAAATTGTTTAACAAAAAATTTGTATTTTCGATGCTCTATCGTTTGGAAATAAAATATGACACGTACAACTGTCACATTTGACAATTACAGCTGTCAAATTTGTTCATAGTAATCTGACATATGCCAAAATACATTGTTAACATTTTGACATATTTAAGTATTATATGTTGACATATATTTTTAATCATTTAAAAAATGTTAGCTAATGTGTGGGTTAATATGACAGTGAGAGATGTTACAAATTTTTTTACTTTTTTACCACTACCTTAATATCGTCATTTGACATATGCCATTTTTTTAAAATAATATGTGTAAATTATTCATTAAATATATATTATTATGACGATCTTCTTAAATTAACCCATTGTTTTATGCCAACTGTTTGTGTAAATGTGAATATGCTTAACCAATATTTCTCTGTCTTATCAATTGCATAGTATTACGCTATATTTTATATGATAACAACCATATTTGAGCTTGACACATGAAAACAATGAATAAATGTTATAAAAGAACACGATATATGTTTCAGATATATTTTCAATTATCTATAGAACCATGACATATGGAATAAATTGGTTTGTGCAGAAAAATATTGAATTTCTCTACAATATATCTTAATACTTTTTTTTCGATAGGACCTTTAATAACAAAGTTATTTCGAATAAACCGTAAATGAATCAAACTTTTTCGGTTTCCTATTGTATTTGATTAATATTTTCTCACTTAACTATGAACAAAACAGAAAAAAATATAAATTTTTTGTCAATTACCGATTTTTTATTTAGAAGAATTCGAACCTTTTTCAAAAATGTTATTTTAGATTAGATTTAGTGAATGTTTGAGCCCAACGAAGGTATGGTATTTTTAAGTAAAACATATCAATATGGTGATTATCCACCTTCTTTACTTGTTTTAGTTTCGAACCCTATTGCATTGCATTCTTTAATGATTAAAAATATATGTCAAGATATAATACTTAAATATGTCAAAATGTTAACAATGTATTTTGACATATGTCAGATTAAAATAAACGAATTTGACAGCTGTAACTATCAAATGTGACAGTTGCACGTGTCATATTTTATTCCCACACGATACAGCATCGAAAAATACACATCTTTTGTTAAACAATTTTTTCGATATCTGACATTATCTGACATTTTCCTAAAACTTTTAATAAGGAATGAATTTACAATATTCTAACATACATTTTGACATATTACAATGACATTACAACGATATATCCATCATGAAATATACATCATTATTTATTTCTTTTGACATATATGTTAATAGTACGTGTAACTGATTGACTTTTGGTTAGTTTGGGTTAGTCGTCCTATCAACTTTCGGTTAATTTCACTTAGTCTCAACTTATTTTAGTCTTTTGAACCGGTTCCGATTCGTTATAATAAATTTTGATAGATTTGGTTAGTTTGGGTTAGTAGTCCAATCAACTTTCGGTTAGTTTCACTTATTCTCAACTTATTTTAGTCAATTGAAGCGATTCCGATCCGTAATAATCAATCTTAATAAAGTTGGTTAGTCATCGATTCAACTTTCGGTTAGTTTCAATTAGTCTCAACTTATTTTAATCATTTGAACCGGTCCCGATACGTTATAATCAATTTTCATAGATTTGGTTAGTTTGGGTTAGTCGTCCAATTAACTTTCGGTTAGTTTCACTTAGTCTCAACTTATTTTAGTCATTTAAAGCGGTTCCGGTACGTTATAATCAATTTTAATAGATTTAGTTAGTTTGGGTTAGTCGTCGATTCAACTTTCGGTTAGTTTCACTTATTCTCAACTTATTTTAGTCATTTGAAGCGACTCCGATACGTTATAATCAATTTTAATAGATTTGGTTAGGTTGGGCTAGTCGTCGAATCAACTTTGGGTTAGTTTCACTTAGTCTCAACTTATTTTACTTATTTGAGCCGATTCCGATACGTTATAAACAATTTTAATAGATTTGGTTAGTTTGTATTAATCGTCCAATCAACGATACGAAAACTTCGTAACGCGAGACGAAAACATAAACCATCTCGTGATGCGACCTTGAAAAATCACGCTCATGAAACCAAAGAAGTATTCACTTCAAAGAGGTTAGAACGCGACAAATCAGTAAACTCTGAGTTAAACCGTTAAATCCTAAAAGATAACTTATTCATAATACATTTCTAATAAAGTAAATAATAAACATGTAATTAATTACCTGTTTTATCGGTGTATAGCATTTCTTTTCCCTTCATTACATTTATCTCAGTGTATTAAACCGGCCATCTGTCACATATGACAGATTGAACTTGGCTCTCCAACTTCAAAGGTGCCGACGGGTTTTGTCGCTTCTCTACGGTTGTTATTCTCGGGCCATTCTCGTTAACCATAAGCAATTTCCACCATCTCTGTCGGCAAAACCGACGACGCGTTTCGATCTGTATGGATCTCGTCAGGTCGATGCAGCCATATGACAGAGATGATGGAAATTGCTTTGCCTGCGTCTTATGAAACCGTACTTGACGGGACGCAGCGGTATGATGTTGTTCGTAGAAATTGATTTGCCTCTACGTAGCAGTTTACACAAATTTCCATACGCTTCTAGGCAACCAGCTGTACATTGTGAAGTGTAAGAATATGATTGAATATCTAACTGATGCTTCCCGATGGGATTTAAGTAGAAATACCACCTGTGAATCATGAATTGTCGTTAGAAAATGAATGGTTGTTAGAAAGGATATAAGATCCGATTGCCGTACTAGGTTTTTTATTTTCTTTTTCTTGATTTGGGGCATGCCTTGGGTTAGTTTTGGTTAGCACTTGGTTAGTTCCTGGTTGTTGAGCTTCCGTAGCAAGCGTTGGGCCATGCGAAAAGTGAAATATTAGTTTTATGATAAAAAAAAATTGGGTTAAGAGCCGATTTATAGTGAATATGCAGCAGCTTGCATGTATTTCCGCGAATATTTTCCCCTGCTCACCATTCAAAACATTATACAACAATAATAATGTAGGTATGCGCCGATGATTGCCGAATGTATGGAAAATTGTGTAACTGCTATGTAGCGTCAAGTTAGAAATTGCACCTGGTTCGAGGCAGGAGGCAGGAGGCTTTCCATAATTTTTGGAGACCATAGTAGTGAATTGACCTCGCATCTGGTAAATAATGTCCGCTAAAGCCACGAACTTTCTTTTTCATATTTTTAAAATGTGACGGACGTGAATTTGACAGATTCGTATTTTCAAATGTCATTTAAATGACCCTTAACGCAACGCATTATTAAATTGGAATTTTAAAAGCTATATCTGTTGTAAACTCATCGGTACGGGTGGGCAAGAAATTGAATAATCGATTAAACGCTTAATATTTTAGCAAATAACTGAATAATCGATTAATCGAAATAATCGATTATCGATATTTTCTGAAATATTAATAGATAAGTCGATTAATCGGTAATTTCTTAAAAGTGAATCGAATAATCGATTATTGTCGCCCACCCCTAATATTGTAGTAAGTGAAACTGAAGCTGAAATTTCGGTAGAATCATTATTGTTGATGCAAGACTGATGTTATTATAAAAAGAGGTAATAAATACTTATAAATTAGTATTAGTAAATAATTTAGTTTTAATTTGTAAATATGGCTTTGATATTACCTTGGAATAGTCAGAATATAAGCAAGTGTTTTTGAACAACAGCTGCACCGATGCTTCTATATTTTTTACTAGTTTCGTCCCTATTAGATTAATTTTTAAAAATAGCGATAACTCTGAAATACATGTATGGCAAAATCGCAGGCTGGCATCAACGCGTTTCTGTCGTCCGCTTAACAATCATTTTGCTCGTGAGACTCCTGAATTAACCGTTGCAAAAACAAAATTTGGATCATCGAATTAAAAATTTAGAACCCTTTTTTTACAACGAAGGAGCCCTTAATTTTCAAAATCATTTTTTAAAACGATTTAAGAACATACAAATGATTTTTATATATGATTTTTATCGTTAGTGATAATTGATGCTCCCTATATATAAATATAGATGATGAGAAAAAAAATCAACAATTATTTGTCTAAAACACGATATATTAAACGTGTAATACTTAATAACTTTTATGTCTTATTTCTGGTAAACCTTATTATGGCCAGCTTTCCTAGAAATTCGACCAGTGTGCGTCGGGTCCAAAGGTCACATGCCAGTAGCATGCTAGTTTTCGCGCGGGGAAGGAGACATACCGTTGACGTGCCGCCGCGGAGAGTGAATCTTCTTATCGTAGTTAATATTCGCTGGTATTACTGAGCATTCAGCGACCACCATTGATTATGTTTGTTCCAATCTACATAATAATGTAACATGTGACTCAATTGACGCGGCCATTTCAGACCACAATGCCATCATTGCACGTTTCCCTATAAATTCACTGACCAGAAAAAAGAAATATACAACTCGTAAAGGTATATTCATCAGTGGCAATTATGCAAAATTGGGACCTAATTGTGGGAGAAATGGAGCCTTTATCAGGGTATCATTCTATTTTGTGCACTTTGGTAAACAGATGCTTCCCTATTAGGAATGTAAAAATAAAATCACACTCCAAATCATGGATAACCAAGGGTATACGTATCTCAGCTGGAAATCTTCGCTGCCTTAATACCTTGCGGAAGCACTTTTTGGTAATGTCTTTATCTATGACTACTTTATTCGTTATCGTACAACATACAGGAAATTACTGTCAATGGCTAAAAGGGTATTTTATTCTTCAAGGATGCAAAAATCAAAAAATAAATCTCGAACATCCTGGAAAATTGTAAGTGAGCTATCAGGTCGTACTAACCTGAGCCCGCAAGAAATCGCGCTAGATCCTAATGATTTAAATAACTTCTACTGCTCAATAGCTGATAATATTACAAAGAACATAATAACCGTTAATGATCCTCTAGACTACCTATCAAATGTGAATATTTCAAACCAATTCTCCTTCGTTCCAACTAATTCAATTGAACTAAGAGAGACTTTCTGCAAAATGAGGAATTTAAATGCTGCCGGATATGATGGACTTTCTTTAAAAATCCTAAAAGAACTCCCGGAAGATCCTCTAACCACTTTGGCTGATGCAGCCAACTCTTCCTTCAGAAAAGAAATTTTTCCATCTTCCCTGAAGTTTGCTAAGATCACTCCCATACATAAAGGAGGAGTTACCACTGACCCAACAAACTACCGACCAATCTCACTGCTCTCCACCCTATCAAAAGTAGTTGAGAGCCTGGCAAATAAACGCATCATAAAATTCTTAAATAATAACAATATTCTAAACAAAAATCAGTTTGGTTTTCAACAGCAGAAGAGCACAGCTGATGCTGTCTTTCACTTTATGGAGAACCTTCTTAATTCTCTAAATCAGCGTAAGTCAGCCGCAGCGGTATTCTGTGATTTGTCGAAAGCATTCGACTGCGTTAATCACAGAATACTACTGTTGAAGTTGAGCAGGTATGGCTTTAGGGGTATTGGGCTTGATTGGATCAAGTTCTACCTCTCTAAAAGAGTTCAATGTGTTTCTACAGATCAGAAAAACGGAACATTTTAAGTGGTGTTCCTCAAGGCTCTGTACTGGGCCCAACACTTTTTCTCATCTACATTAATGATCTTCTAAACCTTGATCTGTTGGGAGTGATTGGGGCATTTGCAGATGATTGCACGGCACAATGGTCACACAATGACCTTGCAACTCTTCAAAATATGATTTAGATGGACATAAAGAAGATTAAATCTTGGTGTGATGCTAACCAACTATCTAAAACCTATCAAAAACACACATTCCCTCAATATTGTTGAAGCATCTAAATTTCTAGGTTTAAACATAGATTATAGGTTGAAATTTGACTCACATTTAAAAGGTTTGAACAAAAAACTGGCCTCAGGTTGCTACAGTATTAAGGTCATTGCCAGAGAACTTGGTATGACCGTTGCAAGAACCACCTACTTTGCATTGATTGAATCGCACTTGAGGTATTGCATCCCATTCTGGGGTTTCTGCTCCCAAAGTCTTTTCCAGTCTGCTTTTGTGCTGCAAAAAAGGGCTCTTCGGCATATGCGCCAGGTACATTCTCGGACTCATTGCAGACCACTTTCCCTTGAAAATGGAATTCTTACCCTGCCGAGCCTTTTTATATTGGAAACAGTGTGTCTTATTCACAAGCATCTCTCACGCTTCCCTAACACCAGAACCTATCAAACAAGACAGGAACATGATCTTCCTTTACCTATTCCCCATTCAACATACATAAAAAATTCCATAATTTACACAGGTGTGAAGATGTACAATCATTTACCCTTGGAAGTTCGTAGTATTGCTGTTTTAAGGTAATTTCGTCTTAGTTGTAAGAACCTCTTTCTTGATAGAGCTTTTTATTCGACTAACGATTTTTTTTATACAATTTTTAACATAGATGTTGTATAGTATCATGTCATATCGTAATTTTATCATTTTACCCTTTTGTTCATGTATTGTTTGATTGACTTATTCTACCTATTATTAATTTTTAATTGATTTGTATAGACCACTTTTTTACTAGTTATTTTTGGGCCTTTAGCTCAAACATTTGTGTTGAATTTTTGTGGGCTAAGGGCGTCAATTTGTTGACTTGGCTCAATATGTTAGTATAAGAAATAACTATAGGCTTTGTTAATAAGGATTCCATATGAAATGTAATTCTTGCAGAATAAAGTATGTTTTCTATCTTCTATCTAAGAAGAGTGATACATTGTGTCACGGTGGACTGTCTTTGTATTTATTATTTTCTGTCATTAAATATGGTATTGCCTTTGGGGGATCGTCAAGGGAAGCAATACATGTATTTATAACACAAAAGAGGATTATTAGCTGTATTTTGGGTCTTGATCACAGAGAGTCTTGTAGGCCTCATTTTTCTAACCTGAACATCATGACTGTCCCATCTATGTACTTTGTATCACTGATTATGTTGACTAGACGTAACCCTAGTTATTTTCCGCATAACTTTGATAATCATGATTATGAAATGCATATAACTACGTGAAGCAGAAATTAATTGACTATTCCTGCCCATGTCCTGGCATTTTATGAGAGAGGCTCTTATTATATGGCTATTAAGGCCTATCGCTTACTACCCAATGATAATAAGTCTATTCCAAATATACAACGTTTTAAGAAGTCAGTGGTATCTTATGCTAAACATAAGGGTTTTTACTCCTTTGATTTTGGTGTGAACTGATTGAGTCTTTTGTGTAAATTAATTCTTATAATTGAGTTTGCTTAGGTGTTTTATCTGTTAGTAATTATGTATTTTACCTGAATTAGAATTTTAGATACGTTTATCGAGTCATCATACCGGCATTGTCTACAGGATATATTAATTATAGTACTTTGCTATTAGTAATTAATTTTTTTTCTAGGATAGTCTAAATTGCTTGTTAGTCTGTATTTCTCTCATGACGTTGCTTTGTCACCCCATTGTGATTTTGTTGGCAATAAAGGAAATTTATTATTATTATTATTATTCCCAGAGCCTATCGATTGAAATCAGCAAATGATCGTTTTAATTGGCACACTACTTCTTGACAAACCAAAACGATTATAATAAAACGTAAACACTGCCACAACTTTTGATATTCTTACCGCTGAACTGATGCTATCGAACGGATTACGATTCTTGTTGACGAAACCGGTCATCAGTTCGCAAAGATTCGTCAAATCGTCCCTGAGTAGTGAGTAGGTTTTCATCACTTCCAGGGTATCATCAATGCCGTCAGCTTGCTTTGTTTTTAAGGGCACTAGGAGGCGATTCAATAGCGGTTCCGCATAGTCCAAACGAACAGAGATTTTATCTCCTGATATCCTAAAAATCATGCTCGAGTCGATTAAACCGATAAAAGTGACCTATGTGAGATTAGATAGAAATACATACACAAAATAGCAGTTACTACGGTACCTTATGCCCAAGTCTACTTAGACTAGAGATCCTCTATTTTGTTTCAACTCACCTGGTCCTGGAGTGAGAGTACAGCTCTCCCATCATCCTGAGACTCTTGTTCCTTTGCGAGTT